>JAOXYD010169129.1:0-10094 GCA_028565735.1 Pinacopodium congolense | reverse complement strand
GGAGTAAGTTTTAGAAATTAGTTAGTATTAGTATTCTTTTTTATGATGTCAAAAAGGAGGAGAGAGTAGTGTGATATTAAGGAATAATATGATTTTTAAGTATAATGGTAAAGAGACATATCATTTCATAATGCATGATACATTTACATGAAATGTGCTGCAAATGTGTATATGTGGTCTTAAGATCACATTTTTTGTCATCATTAAAAGGGGGGAGACGGTTAAACTAAAGGAGATTTCAATTATTTCTAACAATGTGTTTTGATAATGGCAAAACATTATTATTACTAATGATTTAGTTGTTGATGCATTAGAAAGATAAGAAAATGTAAAAGTGTAAAGACATGTCTTGAGCCAAGGTAGAAGAGCTTTATGGATCAAGCATTGATGAAGGGATAAAGAATGAAGATCAAGGATGAAAGTTTAAGACATAAAGATAAAAAATGTGTAAGTTTAGGTTTGCGTCTCACTATTGTAGGTTTCTTAAACTCGATCTTTATTAATATTCGAAAGGGCTCTCACATTTGCATGTCATATTTGTATGAACATTTACATATATAGGTTTTGGATATATTTACACTAAATTTTTGTGTGAATTTTGGTTTATAAATAGTTTATGAAGGTTATTGAAATTTGAAAACCAATAGAATAGTAACAATGTGTTTAAAGTTTCATTTGATAGGAAAATTTATGTGTTTATGATGTTTGAATCAATTTTGGTATTGGAACAAGTTTAAATTGAAATTTGAAAACTAATATAATAGTAACTGTGTGCTTAAAGTTTCATTTTATAGGCAAATTTTATATGTTTATGTTGTTTGAATCATTTTGGTATTGGAACAAGTTTAAAATGTTGTGTTGTGACTTGTGTGCATTAGCTTTGAAGCAAAAAGAACATCTTTAGAATGGTTTATAATGATATTAGTTTTTTTATTTCAAAGTTTAACATAATGCATTAATTGGTTTATAAATCAAGGAACTTTGTGTTTTTTTATCATAATTTATATGTCTTGGTGTCATATTATAGTCATAAAATAATTTGAAACTTGAAAGAAATTGTGTTTATATGCAGAAACATAGTTCGGTCGACCGATGTATAGTAGTTTGGTAAACTGGTGTAAAGTGCCTAGTAGTGTAACGACTAGTTTTTTAAAAATGCAGCTTTCAGTTTTCAACATTTTTCGCCCCTCTAACAACTATTTCTTATAACCAATTACTCAATTCACTTCCTAATACTATAAATAATATTTGTAGAACTTTTATTTTAATTTTTATGAAAATTTATCAAAGATTTAAGCATACAAATTCAGATTCACCAAAGCTATCATACTATTTTGTTGCACTTCTTTCATTCACAATTTTCTTATTTTAAATCCATTTCTAGTGCTACAAAATTGCTACATTCTATCGGTTTAAGTCCACAAGGGTTTTATTCATCATATAGCTGAATTTTTTTAGGCATATTTTTTTATTTACAAGTTCAAAACCATATACACTAAATCTATCTAGTTTTATATGTTTCAACATTCATACTTATCTTTGACTATTTAAATCTGATTTTTGTGATTAGAAACTACTCTTCTTTTTTTAATCTCTCAAGAAGTTTCTTAACCTATTTTCATGATTTTAGAAGGCTAGAATAATTTGTTTATAGGGCTGGAATGTTAACATTGCTTATTTGATAGCTCTTATATGTTCTTGAAGTTATTCTCGATATAAGTCTTATGTTTCAAGCTTTAATTTCATTTTTATTACATGAATCTACTGTTGACTATTAGATTAATGTTCAAGTAAGCTTGTTGTGATGAATTTACTCATTTTAGCATATTAGAAATGTTGATTTATTGATATAGAACTTAGGTGTTGCAGATTTTGACAAATTGTGTATTCTAGTATTTAATATGATTTTTTGATATTTTAATTTCATTTTTATTGCATCAATTTTTTTATGATTTGTCAAGGATTAGGAAACTAGTCATATTAATTTTTGTGGCTAAAAGTTTTCATAACTTAAACACCATTAAGATGTGTTTTGGTTACTGTTTTGGGGGATTTATTTTGTGTTGATTAATGATTGTAATATAGGCTGCTCTTTGCCTTTAAAATAGAGTTAATAGCTTATTCTTCATCTAGGATAAAGAAAATATGAATTGCATTAATATTTAATGTGAATTGAGATTTTTTTTACATTATATGAGCATTAAGGAAGGCATAAGGTATAAACATTGCATTGAATGCATTTGAACTCCTATCTTGCATTTTTTTATCAATTATTTGATAAGCTAAATAAGCTTGAATTGAAACTTAGGTAGAAAAAGTTTGGGGATCGTCTTATGGAAACAAACTTGTTGTAATTGATCTCGAGTTAAAGGTTACTTTTCACCCATTTAAAGGAAGATTAATGGGTTTTTCTTGATCTATTCATAAGCAAGATTGTGTAGATTTCTCTTGATCCTTATAAAAAAAATTGTAAAGGGTTACTTTTCACCCCCCACCTTTATGAGAAATAAGATTATAAAGATTCCTCTTCACCTCTTTTGTGGAAATAAGAAATTGTAAAGGTTACTTTTTATCCTAAGTACAATTATTTTTAGTTAAATTTCTAGCAAGTAGTTGGAGAGAGGATGTACGTTATCTTTGAGATAGTTGAACCTCTATAAATCTTGGTGTTCCTCTCTTTTCCTATCTTCTTTATATTTATACAATTGTTTTTGTTTATTATTGATTGAATTTTCATAAGCATAATATAACATTATAGTTTAAATTTTGATTTAGAAATCCATATAGTTTAAAATTAGTTTAGCTAGTTTAATTAGTTTAAAAAGAAAATTTTAAACACCTAATTCATTCCTCTCTTGGGTACTGTAAGGTTTACAATTATTCTTAGAAAACTCTAAGGAAAACATTGAATACTAGGCTTTAGTTTTCATATTCTTTCCATTTCCAAATTAATGGACAAACAAAAGTGGTCAATAGAAAGTTGGGAGACCTATTAAGACGTTTGTTTAGAGATAAAGTGAACAATTAGGACCTAATTCTTCCTATGGCTGAACTTGCATATAATAGTTTAATAAATAGGTTAATCAGTAAGAGTCGTTTAAAGATAATTTTGAAAATTCAGCCAAGAAAACCTATGAATTTGGTGCCTTCACCACAAACATCATAAGTTAATGTTGAAGTTGAAGGTTTTGGAACAACATGTAAGAGATATTTTTGATGAGGTATATTGAAAGATAATAACTAGAAATTTGACTTATAAAAAGCATTTTGATCAACATTGTTGACTAGTGAAATTCAATGAACAAAATATGGTGTTGATAAGGATTTGTCTAGAGTGATTTGTAAAGGGAAAATGAAACTTCATTCAAGGAGTGCTGAACCTTATAAGATCCTTAGAAAGATAAATGTTAATGCTTAAGTTTTTGGAATTATTGACATGGGAATTAGTCATATCTTTAATATGGTTAACTTAATTATTTTTTATGAGTATGACGAGACACAATCTCCTCCTATAGTTGTGAAAATTCAAGACATTTCTCATTTTAAAAAGGAGATCGAAGATGTTCTTAATGAATAAATTGTAGCTATAAGAGCTAGCGGATGTCAATGGTTTTTAGAGTTAAATGGAAAAGAAATTAGTTTCAAATAGTACTTGGATTTAGGAATTTTAATTTTATAAATTGAATCTATATTTGTATAAATAGTTTTTTTCACATTCAACATTGATGATGACTTTGGACAAGTTGAGGAGAAATGGTGTAAAAGAGTTTGGAGTTTACAAATGAAAGAAATAAAGACAAATCACCCAATTACAAGCCTTAATTTAGTAAGATGAAGAGTGAGAATTAAATTAACAGTAAAGACAAAGGGCTAAAATTTTGTTTATGTTAAATGTATTATCTTTATTAGAAAAGGACATTAAATTATTACTTGTTTTAAATTTTTTTTAAAAATCCCATTAAAGTAAGGTTCAATTTTAGATACTTTGTTAGAAAACTTTTTACTATTAGATTAAGGATCTAATATAGACACTTTCTATAAATATGCATGTATTTATTCATTCAATAATAAGATTCAAAATTCATTTACTCTTAACTCGAGTTTTCTACTATAAGGTATGATGCTTTCTTCTAAGAATGATTTTTAGGCCCTAGTGATTTTTGATTTCCTACCTCCATTATTTGTTTACCTAGCCTAAAATTTTAGTAACTTAAAAATCATAAATTCTAACCTAAAACTCTAGCCATCAAACCCTAAATTTCTAGATATCACAAACATGGAATTTCGACATCCTACACCAAAATCCAACCCTCAAAATTGCTTTTTCAGTGGCCTAACAACTCCCAACAACTCATAGTTTCCTAATCCTTAGTTTATCCCTAATTTTTTATTTCTTCTACTCATTCTACATCAATATTTATTCCTCTTTAATTCTACAAAAATTCAATTTAAGCACAGCAGATTAAATCAATTTTTTTGGAGGGCCCATATTTCTTACTTGATCGAGAATGGAAAACCTACACAGGAGCACTTGTAACCTAATTTTATTATTTGGATCAACTTTAAATAGTAAGTAGAAAGTTTTCATTTTTAGTTCTTTCACATATTTTAGTAAAAGTAACCAAGATGAAGGGTTAAGTAGGTCTTTCAAACTTTTAATTTTATGAAGTATAGAATTTGAGATCATTTAAATTAGTAGGTAAAGTTTATGCATGACAAGAATATAGTTCAATAATGATACTTAAACTGTAACGTAAGGATTCTTGTATATACACCTTTCTTTTCAATTAACTTTGTAGAAGAAAATGCTTGTAAGGTGTCTGACCTAGGGATGATGCCAGGTACTAATTTCAATTCATTAGTAAAGATGAAATTCACCTTCCTCCCCGACAATTCTTTTTATTTTATATCTTCTGTGAAGCATAACATAAGATATTCTTAAAGGTTTTTAGAAAGCAATTCAAAACAAGTAAACTTATTATAGAGGAAAAAGTAATGATACACACCTAACAATTTTCATATTTTTTCCTTGACTTATGCTAAAGTGATGTTCATAATACTCGAATCTCCCTTTTTCATTCTTCTAGCCTTTTCTGGAAGTGTTCCTACTGCATTATATATCCATCAGCGAAGATAACTCGCTTAGGAAACTGGTAAGGTGCTAATTGGCATGAATATGACACTAGATTTTCAACTTGCTAGAATTTACTAATGTTGATGCATTTTATGGTTGTATCATTGTGAGACATATCAAATAGACTCTTGTTAAAATTTCTTGCTTCTGGTTTTTAGTTAAGAGTGACACTTGATGGTGCTGTACTCTTCTTGATGAACTGACCTCTTGTTTATTGAGATTACAAGAGCATTTATTCAATTATAATTGAAAGGTGTAATTATCTTCATTTCAAATAAGTTGAATGTAATTCTAAAATCACTTTATTACCCTTATTTGATATGGAAAGCTCACTGTCATTAAAGGGTAATCATGTACAAATAGATAACTGCAATCTTAGTTTCTCATTACCTATGTTGATATGAAATGACACTTCTTACTCTATATAAATAGCACAAACCCACCCCAACCTAAAACCCTAGTAACTCTTCTCTACATTTGCTTATGTTACAAGTTTCTGTCTAAGAGAGGTAACGCATAAAAAAGAAGAAGAAGAAGAAGATAGAAAGAGACACAAAATAGATTGGATCTTTTGTATATTCCCTCCCTTAATCTACTACAATAATATATGAAATAGGTATATTAATTGGTCATTAATCCTAAGCCATATGTAACTATTGAATTGTTTGATCACGTATCATTTCAACTAACTAAGACACTGCTACGATAACATTTGTAAAATAGAACTATAAGTAAGGGACATTGTCTGGATTAAAAAGAACTTTCTGGTAACTAAAGCCTCTATGCTGATGTTATACCTAGAGCAAGGCCTCCCCTCTCGAGAACCTTGTCCACAAGGTTAGAGTTTAGATAACATTATTGTAGCTCAAACAAGGGTTCCCAAGTAGCTTTTTCAGTAGTTCCATATGCCCACTTCATCAACACTTAGGTTATAGGATTATTGTGATGCTCGAGAATCCTCGTCTAAAATAGCTTTCGTAGCCTTGTTGATGCTTTAAAATGTAATGAGAAGCTCAGTTGACGTTGTATTCTTCGGAAAAGTACACCTTTTAAGTCACGACACGTGGAATGTATGGTGCATAAGAGATTCTAGAGGAACTCGCAAGGTATAGGCTATTACTCTAACCTTTTTAGGAATCTAATAGGGTCCACACTACCTAGGGGTAAGCTTGTGATTAGTCCTCCTCTGTAGAGAATACTATTAGTATGACTGCAGCTTGAGGAGTACCCACTCTCCCTCTTTAATCACCTTATTAGATCGCTTTCTATTAACCTATTGTTTCATTTTATTTTGAGCCTGTTGAAAATAAAATTTGACAACCATAATGGTCGTCTCTCTATCCTTCATAATCTAGTCAATCACCAAGTTCTTGGAGTCCTCAACAACGTAAGGAACATAGACAGGTGGTAGGTAACCATAAAGGGCTTCAAAAGGAGAAGTGTTGACAACTACGTGGTAGGTGGTGTTGTACCACTATTCTGCCAAAGACAACCACTCTGTTTATTAACTTGGTAAATCCTTATAAAAGCAACAGAAGTAAGTTTCTAAGACCTTATTCACTGATTATGTCTGGCCGTCTGTTTGTAGGTGGTAGGCTTTAAAAAATTTCAATTCCACTCCCTGTAGTTTGAATGTTTCCTTCCAAAAAGTAGAAAGATTTGAGTCAATTCCATAGTAAAAGACATTGTGGATCTTCTTCACAGTGGCAGTAACACCTGAGTGACCTCTATAAAGTTCATCATGACTCAAAGATATTAGTTTCTTCAACAATTCTTTGTCATACCCAATGGCCAACCTCCTCTTCTGCTGTAATATGTCTTCCCTCAATTCATAATTACTGGAACCTAGTTCTCTAGCCTTAGCCACTTGATTATGTCCTGCATCATTAAGTCGTTCTCTCAGTTGGTTTTAATCTCTTCTAAGAATTGTGTTTAACTTATCACACTATTAGAGCTAAAAGCTCAGTATTTGTTATTCTTGACAAGGCGTCAGTAGCCTTATTCTCCTTTCCACTTCTATAAACCATCTTAAAGTCATACCCAAACAACTTTGCCAACCATGTTTGTTAAAATTCTTTACTTTAATAGATACTTAAGGCTCTAGTGATCTGTATGAACCTTAAATTGTCTCCCATTCAGGTAGTGATGTCAATGCTTAATAGCTTTGATTATAAACAAGAACTCTTTTTCATAAGTGGAAAGTCCAATGTGTTTATTAGCTAGTGTCTTACTTAAATTTGCAACTAGGTGGCCCCCATGTTGCAACATTATTCCATTTCGTGTCCTAGAGTCATCTACCTCCGTTACAAAAGGTTGAGAGAAGATAAGAAGAGTTAATACGGGTGCGATCATTAGAGCTTCCTTCAGGTTCCCAAAAGCTTACTGTTGTGCACTGTTCCAATCCCACATTTGTGCAGTTTATTTCTTAAGCAATTCTATTAGGGGTCAAGTTAGCTTAGCACAACTCTTAATAAATTTTCGATAGTTTTCTGTGAGTCTGATAAACCCTCTCAATTCTTCTAAAGCTCAGTTGCTTGTGTACCTTCAATCATAATCGCAATCCTTCAAGGGCCATTGACTTTGATACCAAAATGTTATAGGTTTCTTACAAGTTTCTGGCTAGAGAAAAGAAAATAGAGAGAAGAAAATGATATAAGGAAAAGATCTAATTTGCCCCATAACGTTTGGCAAATAGTTTAATTTGACCCTTAACATTTTTTAAGATACCACTTTACCTCATAACATTACAAAATAGTATATATTATCCCTTAACATTTACAAAATGGTACATTTTATCCCCTTAATACTAATTTTATTAAGATCTTGTTAGATAAATGTTAATATTGTCAATATTCTATAAATAAACTATTAGCTAATTATTGAGAAAGGAATTAGCAAAACTTTAACGAAATTAGTATTAAAAGGGTAATTTATATCATTTTGTAAACATTAAAGAGAAAAATGCATTATTTTACAAACATTAAAGGGTAAAGTGATACTTTTAAAAACGTTATGTGACAAAATAATACCTTTAAAAATATTATAAAACAATTTAAATTTTTTTTAAAACGTTATAAAATAAATTATATCTTTCCCGAAAGCATGTCGGATTTTTCGTATATCCCCTCTCACAATCTGATACAACAATATATGAATTGGGTATATTCACTAGCCATTAATCTTGAGCCACGTGTAACTGTTGAATAGTTTGATCATGTATCGTTTCCACTAACTATGACACTGGTACGACAGCGTTTGTAAAATAGGGTTTTAGGGTCACAAAATAGGGTTATTCCATGAAATCATCCTTCAGGTCACAATCAAAATCAATTTTCATAACATCAGATGAGCGCTAAGAGCTCCTGCTGTACTTGGTGGCCCACTTGGTTGCGGCCCGGCGGTTCGCGACAACGACGAAGTTCTCATCGTCGACCACGGGAAAGTACAGGCGGCGAGTCGATCTTGGAAAACCTAAGCAAAAAGTTGTCGAAACTTTCGGAAAAAAAGCCGTCCCTTCCACGGTCGTCAAATATGTCAAAGAAGGTACTTCCGTTGGGCTCCAATGGATCAAAGACAAGTATCAGAAGACTACTAAAAAACTTTGATCCATATCAGTATTTATAGTTGTCTGATTTTTTAGCTTTTCTACGTATTGTTGGCTTCCCTCCTCTGTTCATGGTTTCTATGTTGGATCTATGAGTTTGAGTTCACTCCAACAGTAGTATCAGAGCCTAACGAGTTGAGTGTCTCAGGTTAAGGTCATAGCCTTTGAGAGTTTTCATCAAACACCTAGTGTGCAGGTTTTTGTCTATTCTTGGTAGCCATAGTCTTTTCGAAATTTTGTCAAACACCTAGTGTGCAGGTAGAGCCTAAGGGTTTCTGTTGCAAGGCTGTAGCCTTAGAGTCCTGTTATCAAACAGTTAGAGTGCAATACAAGGATCAGACTGTTTTGCTGCAACTTTCTAAGTCACCACTGCGTAAGGTAGCTGCTGAGTCCACTCATTGCCACTAAGGTCTGGCCTGCTGTAAGTCAGTTTCTCCTCTCGCTGTTATAGCTGCCTCCGTTACTGGAATCTGGCTGTTATATCGCGAGATCTGTTTCTCGCCACTGCCTTTGTTGCTTGGAACCCAAAACCTTGTTCTCCTCCCATTGACGCAGATCTGTCCAGATCCGCGTAGGAGTCTAGTTCTCCTCGTGTTGTCTCCCGTGTCCGTCACTAGCGCCATCGTCGCCTCAGTTAACTGGACCAGATGTCAGTCGCCCTGCACTTCTCCCTTCCAGATCCACTCCTCCCTTTGTTGTTCATTGTTAATTATCTTTCACAGTTGCGCTTGCACACCTCCTGCCATTGCCTCTATTCTGCTGCCCAGCTGCCATATTTTCTTGACAATGTGCCCCGTGCTTTGTGTTTTTTGGGCTGTGTAGGTCTACTGTACAAGGCGTTAGAGCAGATATTCTCTCCGCGTGACTCGGGCTGTGTCCAGAATCAAAGATTTTGTGTTTTCTGATTCTTTAGCTTTTCTGTGCATTGTTAGTTTCCCGCCTCCGTTCATGGTTTTTATTCGTTTGTTCATAACACACATCACCGTGTGGTTTTATGTGATTATATAAATATGACAGTGACTTTCTTTCTTAGTTTTCTGTAATTCTGAGACTTCTATATTTTATACACATGAATACAGTCATTTGCTAGTTTTTGTGTATCAATGGAGCAAATTCAATCTTGTTCTTTTCTTGAATTTGACTGAAGGTTGATAAAGACCGGAAGGAGAAGGTGCTTTGGTGTTCCTGCTGTTCATGCTTTTGGGGCCCGTTTTAGGTACTATGGCGGTTTCACAGCTTATATTGAATGTTGTTAACTCTACCTTAAATTGTGGTACCTTAACCTTGCTTTAGTGTCTTACCTCTTTTTCAAATTCATTGTCGGATAGGATATCTCTCGATATCTCTATTGAAGTT
>JAOXYD010169119.1:0-10094 GCA_028565735.1 Pinacopodium congolense | reverse complement strand
TCCTACAGAGAGTGGAGATCAATGGGGGTACCCAAAAGCCATAGAGTAAGAGCAAGAGAAGCTAGGAGAGGAAGAGGTGGTAGTTCGAGAAAAGATGGAGGGTGCGCAACCTCCAAAGGTAAGTTATATGGTTCCTATTATCGCTAACCAAATTTCGTTTCCTTTTCCTAGTTCTTTAAAGGTGAAAGAAGATGAAGAAGAAGAGAATAAGAAAGAGGAAGAGCTCAAGAAGTGTAGTTTTTAGGAGACCTGTGGGTGAGCGAGCTAGAGATCAAGTGTGGCGAGCAGGATGTCGAGTATCCATATCCATTGGCAATACTCATACAGAGACCATCCTGGTATAAGAAGGGTGATGTGCAAAAAGACAAGTGGACATTAGAATACAATGGCGAAACGATGAAGTTCCACTCCTCAGAAGCCTGGGAGCATTGTGTTGATAGGGATCCTATTTCAAGGGTAGTTTCTCCAAACTTGATAAGATTGAAATTTATTAAATTTTCATATTCTTTTTAATGTTATTTCAAGCTTTTTTTATTGTTTAAATATTTAATTTATGTTATATTGTGTTTATTGACAGGTTTATTTTCTTAGAACAAATTTTGGGCCAAAGCATGATGAATTTAAAGAAATTAGAGCAAAAGTGAAAGTTTGTATTAATTTGAAAAAAAAAGAAAAAAAATCAGTTGCTATGCGTTAAACCCACTATTTTAATTTAACCAAATGATGAGCACAAGACGAGGATGAGGACGCGCATTCATAAGGACAGTCGGACAATATAGGATGGCTAAATTAATTTGTATTATATGGGAATCCCGAGGTTTGGCTGGGGAGTTTTTGCTACTGTCTTGAGTGGGAGAGGCAGGCAGCTATCTTGGGCTTTTGGGGGGTCCTGTGGCTGTAGGCAGCTGAGTGGAGACTAGGGGAGTTGGTGGCTGTATGGGTGCTGGCACTTGGAGAAGGAGAGTTGTCATGACAGGAGGGGAGTCTTGCAACTGTGTTCTATCTTGGGGGGTTCGGCTTTGAGTGGTGGCTTCGGCTTGTTAGCTTAGGAGTTGCTCACGCTACACCAGACGCTGCATGGACCAAGGGGACAGGCGTACCAGGAGTTGTTGCATTTTTCCTCTAGTCGTCCACTATTTGAGTTTTCTTTTGATTTATTCGTTTAATTTTCTTTGATTTTATTCTTGTAATTTTTTGTTATTTGCTTTGCTTTCTTAATAGCCAATACTTTGGTAATTTCTTGGTTAGGTTTAACCTTGTCTTTTAATTTTCTTCTCCAATCTGTAAATATTGTTTAAATGATAATTTTAGAATTATTTTTGATTAATTATTAAGTTGTTTAAGGTCTTATTTCATATAGTTTTAATTATTTATATAGTATTTGGTTCATCTATATTTAGTAGTAGTTTCTATGCATGTTCTTAGGTTTTAATTCATTTAAAATTTATTTTGTGTTTAATTGTAAATCTGAAATTTTTATTTAAAAAATTAGTTTATGTTTTGATTAATTAAATTTTAGTAATTAAATAATAGCTTAAGTAATGTGTTTTTGCATTAATTTAAATGTCAATTTGTGTTTTTCTTTTATTGTTCTTAATTTTTTAGCTTTTAGTTTCTTTTAATTAATTATGTTTAGTTTTTATTTAATTCTTGTTTTTCTTAATTTAATTATGTTTAGCTAGTTTAATTTTGGCTTGGAGGATATTAATGGAAGTTTAGCTTAATAATTGTGAGAATTGATTAGGAATTGATTACATATTGTGATTTAGGTAAAAGTTGAATTGGGATTTCACATAAATTACATGAATTAAAGATTAATTCTTAAGATTGGCCATCTTATGTTTAATTTCTAATTCTATTAGTATTAATGAACTTGTGATATCAATAATCCTAGTGATTTCCATAGGTAACAATAGGCCGATTGAATTTGTCAGTGAACTTAATCAAGTTAACCGAGAATTCTAATTCTCTAAGTTACACAATTGAAGATTGAGAGATTGTGCCTTAGGCCAGTCGTTCTCTAGTTATTAATGATATCGTGTCGTTAAATATAGGGAGCTTATTCTAGGTTACCTCGTGATTAGGGATAGGTTTTTTATCGTATAGGACATATCTAAAAATGGCGAAACAGAGGGTTTAAGAGCTTATTTGAACCTATAGGCTAGCATCTTACACCAATCGTAAGTTATCTATTTCAAGGATTAATTATAAGTCTATAATTCCTAATATATCTTCCACCTAGCTTTTGTCTTTCTTGTTTGTTTGTTTCTGTTTCGTCATATGATTTAGTTTTGATGTATTTGCTTCCATAGGTTTTGTTTTCTTTTTAGCAACATTAGAGATAGCAATTCACCCTAGCTCTCTGTGGGATTGACCCTAACTTGCCCTAACTACTTAGTTAGGTAGGTTAGGTAATTTTATTATTTGGTAACTAACGACGAGCTCACCAAAACCCCTCATGGAGTTTGAGCATGCTGTCTGTTGGGCTTAAGCATTCATTTGACAATGGATAATGTACACATGTTAAGGGTCAAGCTTATGACCTTAACTAAGCACTTGATGGGAGGCACCCCATCTGTATCCTTTTATTCTTCTTTGTGTTTTTCTTTTTTATAAATATTTATTGGTTGGATTGTTTTGCATGTTTTATTTGATTTTGTGTGTTTTAATGTATGTGGAAGACGCCTGCTATTCTTTAAGAGGGAGCACAAGTAGATGATCTTTTCTCCACTTTAGAATTTAAAGTTTACACCCATCAGGGGAGTATTCTAGATCTCATCCCTTTGTGATTTTCGTTAATGTAGTGACATTGAGGACAATGTCCATTACAAGTGTAAGGCTGGGGCTAGTTAAAAAATTTTCCATTTTTGCACTTAAACTATGATGAATGATGAACCATACCATTCTGTCGTAGTAGTTGGACTAAGAATTGAGTTATGTGCTTGAATTTGGATTAGGTCACTTTAGTGGAAGGTGAATCATGTGGATTGATTGAAGTAGTAAGTTGCATAAACTTAGTCATAACTGATGTTTGAGAAATTAGTTGATGCATGAAATTTTGAGGGATTTTCATATAACTACATTTCATAGTCATTTTATCTTATTTGTTGTGTGTTATACTCTCCTAGGAAGATTATCTTCAGAACTTGCTCTGAACCTATTTGATACTACTAGTTGCATGCTTCTATAGAAATGATTAAGGCAATCCTTATTTTGAACCCCTTAGCTTAAATGACCTATCAAGTCATTTTTTCCCTTGCCTACCCATTTGAGCATTTAACCCTATTTGTTTCTTTACTAAACACCTTATATTGAAACCCAAAAAACCTTTAGCCTTACCCTGTCACTAGTTGAATGAACTATTGAGTGAGCACTTGATGTCTATAATTTTGGGACTTTTGTTTTATATTCAATTTTAAGATAATTTTGGAGGTACTTCTACTTATGCCATGGGTTTCCTATCCATATAGCTCACTCTGAAACTACATACCTTTAATTGAAGATGAGGAGGCTCCTTGCATGTTACTCAATTGTTTGGTAAGGGCTGAAATCTATGCTTATAAAGCTGTCACCTAGTCTATTGGAATCACACCTTTTGGCTCCTTAAAACCTTGTCTACTCCTCTCATTGGACCATAAGCAAATATTGTGGCCATTCTTCTAATAGGTCATAGGTTACATCTATTGTCTTCCTTATCAAGGAACCTCCTACAGCTGCATCTATGGTTCCTCTTATACTCTAAGTCACTCCGTTTCAAAAGGTTTGCAGGAGGAAGTCCCTTGAAAGATTGTGATGTAGGCAGCTCCTTGGTAGTTCTTTAAATCACTCCCAAGCCTTATATAATGACTCCTTATCGCCTTGTTCAACATTTGTGATTTGTTGGATGACTCTTATAGTCTTGGTGAGTGGGAAATATTTGGACAGGAAGGCTTGAGCTAGTTGCTCTGATGTAGTGACATATTCTGAGTTGAGGAATTTAACCACACCTTCACTATATCCTTCAACATGAAGGGGAAAAATATCAACCTCACGATGTCATCAGACATCCCATTGAAGTAGAAAGTATTAGAAACGTCTATGAAGTTTACTGAATGAGGGCTGGGGTTTTCATTAGTCATCCCATAGAACTGCACATTAGATTGGAGTATGGTAAGGAGTGTTGGCTTGAACTTAAAGTTATTCACTTGTACAGTATGCTGTGAAACTTCCTGTGGACTAAAAATTAATCTTATAAAGTCCATCAGTGTCCTTTCACCACTTCCTTGCTCTCCTTTGTCTACCACATTCTTTTGGGTAGTGTCTTGGTGCTTTAGTCTTCTTAACTCTCTTTCATGCCTTATAATATCCAACAGCTCTTCTTCACTTAGCTCAGTTGACCTTTTGGTTCTTTTTGTGCTTATGCACCTATAAATACACAAGTAAAAGTATCAAATACTCTAAAATCAAAGTCACCTAAACTAACCAATATGCTAAACAAACAATCTCGAGCAATGTCAAATGAACAACAAATGTACTTATTCATTGTAAAATTAAACTTGCTTTATGCTAAATACTATAAATGTGTGAACTGTTACTTATTATTAAAATAAAATATGTGCCACAAGGATTGTAGTTAATCACCATTCAATTCATGTTATACTTTGCTTAAGAAACAAGTTTAAATCGTAAAAATTGGAAAAAAAATATAATTAATCAAATTACTAAAGAACAGTCCAATGGCAAAGTGTAGGAATTTGATAACCAATATTAAGATTAGGAGTCACTTTTGTACTTATTTTTCTTCCCTTTTATCCAGTTGATTCAATTGTACTTGACCTAAGATTTTCTAATGTTTAACTACCCTCTCTCAAGGCGTAATTAGCTATCCTTAGTTGAAATAAGATATAATCAATTATGTTGTTTCTTGACTTATACAACCATTCCTAAACTTTCACCTAGATGTTAAGTAATCCTATAGATAATTTAAACAAATAGTCAAGATCTCTCTTCAAATATTTAAAAAACTTGAATATGCAAAAGTTTATTAGGACCCAATTCTTGTTGCACAACCCAAAACAAATGCCCAAACTCACTCTCTCAATCAATTGCAAGGTATAAGCATAATATATGTCACAAGTACCCATTCATTGAATTAATAAGAAAAAAATCCACAAAACAGTTCAAGAGTATCTCCTAAAAAGTGTTTTTCTACTCATAATAAACAATCAATCCAATAACATTAATGTTTTCCATACTAAAAAGATATAAAGAGAAGGAACAAAAACTAGATGAAGTCTTTAAGCTCTGCTCTTTACTCTAAGAAGGTTGGAAAAATTGGTTGTTGAAGTGTCTTTGCATTTCCCTAGGAAGATGGTGTTTCTTCTTTTTGGTGGCAACTAAAAACCTCTTCTTTTCTCTTTTTGGATGAAAGCCAGAAGAGGATGAAAGCAAAATTTGATCTAATTGTAAGGAACCATGCATCTTCCATTCATAATTTGGATGTTCAAGTTAGGCAGCTAGCAAAAGCATTATCTACAAGAAGTGTGAGGAGTCTTCCAACTAATACAAAGTCCAATCCAAGGGAGTAACTAAAGGCTATAAATGTTATATCTAGAAAAGTACTAGAGGAGCCATTAGAGATGGCCAAAAGCTCTAAGGAAAAGAGGAAGAGATGCTTGAGGTCTCACCATTGCCATACAAGCCCAACATTCCTTTTCCAAAAATACTTAAGAAGAACCAAATTGATGTACAATTCACCAATTTTTTGGATAAACTGAAGAGGCTATAGACTAACTTGTAATTTTCCAAAGCACAAGAGAACATGCTCAAGTACTTCGATTTTCTCAAGAATATCTTATCAGAAAAGAGGACTTGGGAAGACAATCAAATGTGGCTTTAACGAAGAGTTGTAGCTCTGTCATCACTAGTCATATACTATCTAAGTTACAAGATCTAGAGAGTTTCATTATACCTTGTGTTATTGGTACCTTGAAATTTTCCAAGTTCTTATGTGATTTAGAAGCAAGTATCAATCTTATGCCTCTATCAATTTTCAAGAAATTAGAGCTGCTAGACATAAAGTCAACATCTATGCTTATACAGTTTGTAGATCAATCAATCAAGAAGTCGGTTGGTGTGGTGCAAGATGTGCCCATTAAGGTAGACATGCTCTTCATTCTAGTAGATTTTATTGCTCTTTTGTTTTAGAAAGACATGAATTGTCCATTTCTTTTGGGGAGACCATTCATGAATATCAGAAAAGCATTAATTGATATATACGAAGGGAAGCTAATGCTGAGGATTGGGGATGAATAAGTGAAATTTGACATGAGCAAGTACTTGAAGAATTTGGTGAAAGGGAAGGATTGTAGGAAGGAGGAAGAAGTGAATCATGTTGAGGAAGTGAAGAGTAAAGCAATTGAAGAAGTTAAGAAGGAGGATGAGTTAGGTGTAGGACCAAATCAAGAACTTTTAGTATGAACGAAGGCTCCGATTCCATTCTCCTCAGTAAAACCACCCATACTCATAGTGCACTCTTTATATCTATGTTTGAAAGATGCCTCCTTAGGTGAGAAGAAATCATTATCTATTTTCCTTCCTACAAAAATTATTTTTCAACAAGCAGAAAGGGTAGTTAAGGTGAGAAAGAAATGACTCAAAGTAAGGTTGAAATTGATTTCGAGTAAACTCAAGAGTCGATTAGAAGTACTATTTCAAGTCACTATAGATTACTAGCATGAGGATTTTGGTTGGAAAGTTTCTCATTGCAAGTTATAACTTGGAGAATTTCTACCTAAATAAATGAACAAATTCTCTTTCCCTTCTTTTATTTCTTAAAGTTAAATTAAATATGGTCAACGTAAGGATTTTAAATTAGTATATTTTTATTCGTACTTAGTTTAATTTTTATCATGGGTTTTTAATTGAGGTCTTAACCTAATATATACATATTTACAAAAATAAAAGTTTGTGTTTAAACAATAAAAAAATTCATCAATTTTTAATCGTTTTATTTATTTAATTATAAAAAATGTTTGTATTTAAAAAAATTCAAATAAATTAGCAAAAAATAATTAAAAAAATTTTAAAGTTTTTTTAGAAACGAAAAAATGTTTTTAATCCCTAACGACTAGGTCGCTTCATTTCAAACTTTTTAAAATTTTAAAATTTTAACTTAAAGTAACTTTTTTTCTTAATTCCTTTTTTTATTAATAAATTATTATGTTTTATTATTGCTTTATTTTCTTTCTCTTGTATTTCTTTTTTATTTCTATTTCTCTTATTATTATATTTCTTTTACTATTATTATTATTATTATTATTATGTTTTTATTTTATTATTTTATCATTTAATTTTTTATTTAATTGTTTAATTTTTTTAATTTTTTCTATACCCTAACTTGTTTGAAACTCTCTAAGCTTGGGTTTATTTCTTTTCATTGTAGGCTTATTGGATAGAATCAATGTATATCCCCTTTCTCCAATGTCTTTGGGTTTTACCAAATACTCATCATAATGGCACCTAAGAGAAGACAAGTTACAGGAAACAAACAATCTAACAAGAAAGAGGTGGCCCCAACTAAGGAACATAAGATATAGCCTACAACTTTGGTGCTCCTTTTCTAGTCATAAAGGCCGGGTGATTAAGGTGAGTGGAGCGATAATAATTTCATCATAATAAGAAGCTCCACTGTAATCCCCATAACAATAATTTCACTCACAATGTCTCCACTGCAATCCCCATAAGTTTTCTTGTCCTTTATATTTTTTTATTGTTTTACTTTTCTTGTTTCTTTTATTTGTGGCTGTAATGTGCGGCCCTTCTCTACATTGAGGACAATGTGTGGCTTATGTGTAGGGAAGGGGTTTGGTTGCATTCCTTTTTATATTATTGTAGAAACATGATCATGCATTCGTCACTTCTAAGTTAGTTGAATTTATGTTCATATATCTTCTCATGCATCTCATCATAGAAGTTGGAAAGATGTTAAGTTATGTGTTTAAAGACAAATTAGGTGGTTTAAGTGGAAGGTGAACCATGCTGATTGATTGAAGTAGTTGGTTACATAAATTTGGTCAGAAATTGATACTTGAGCGATTAGGCAATATGTGAAATCATCATGGATTTTGATATATATAAACTTATGTGAGGCATTGAGCTTATATGACTACATTTCAGTCATTTTATTTTCTTTATTATGTGTGATGCTCCCAAAGGAAGACTATCTTCAGAACTTCCTCTTAACTGATTTAAAACTACTAGATGCATGTTATATGGAAGTGATTAAGGCCTTCTTTGTTTTTAAACCCTTTACTTAGTTCATTATCCCTTATAACCCCTTATAACCCCTTATAACCCCTTATAACCCCTTTTTAGCCATTAACCATATTCTTTCTTAAATTAAACCCCTTATATTGAAAGCCCTAAATCCCCATTAGCCTTACCAAATCATAAGTTTAATGAAGTGCTAAGTGAGCATTATTTTGGGACATTTGATTTATATTTTATTTTGAGATGATTCAAGAGTTACTTCGATTTATGATTTATACGGTATATAGTTGCTGCAATTGTTTCCTTACTATTAACAAATAGAAAAAATAGAAAGAAGAAGAAAAGAATCAAATATAATAGCAATAAGTAGTGATGAGTAGTTTGTTATATTCACATGCATATCTCAAAAGTTATATGTGGTTATCCCTTTACACATAGTGCTTTATGAAAACTTGTGAGAAACCCTTAAACCTTTTTTACTCAACTTAACCTAAGCCCCATTATAAGCATGAACAAAAGTCCTTCTAATCCATAATAACATGTAATCTATATGGAATAAAATTGGTGAATTTGTGAGCGTACAGTAGTGTGATCTCCTAGAGGGAGTCTTGAGTTAAACACCAACCCTTAAACACTTGAGTGAAATGAGTGAACACCGTAAGGATAATCCATATTGGGTTTATGCTTTCCTTTGATCAACAGTATCATAAGCTTAGCTCATTTATGTGTACTCATGAAAAAAGAATATGATGTGTGTAATAGCTTTATATTCGAGTTGCCAAAATTTGAAAGTTTGCATGCACTTGATTTCTTTGAAAAAAAATTGATGGAATGTAATGTTTGTGCTTAATTTACTTGAGGACAAGTAAAGGTTTAACCGTAGGGAAGTTGATAAGTGTGTTTTAGACTATGCTTCTAGGTGTTTTAAGTGTTGATTTTGTGTTTTAAATTGAGTTAGTATGAACTTTTGCATTCATTTCATAATCTTTTAGTAATTTTAGTGTTTATTTATATTGTTTAGTATTTGAGGGTAAAATATTAACTTATTTGAGGAATGGGTTCATGCTCTTTGAAGTTATGCCTTCTTTCTTTGGCACCACCTACACAAGAATTACCCAACCAAAGTCTGAGATAGGATAGATAATACCTGCATCCAGAAGCTTCACTACCTAATCTTTTACAACTTCCTTTATGTGTGGGTTGAGTCGTCTCAAAGGCTGCAACATTGCCTTGCTTCCATCCTCTATAAAAATGCGATGCATGCAGCATGATGGACTAATCCCCTTGATATCTGCAATGGACCATCCAATAGCCTTCTTGTGGTCCCGTAATACCAACAATCGCTATTCCATAGCACCTGAAAAATAAGAAGAAATAATAACTGGTAAGTGCTCAGGTGGGTTCAGATATATATACTTTAAATGACCAGGCGAAGGTTTAAGATCAAGAGAAGGAGGCTCTTCAATCGAAGGCTTGGGTAATGGCTTGGCTGGTCTCTAAAGTGGCTCATAAGCTCGATACTGTGTCCAAAAGGCTTGCTCCAACTCAACTCCAAAGTCTTCCAGTTCCTCTAGCAACTCCTCTCCTATATCTTCAAGTATGTCTTATGCTTCCTCTAGCAAACCTACATAAACATCAGAAGAGTGATCAGTATCAGGAGAATATGTATCAATAAAATTGCATGAGTCAAGCGTAGAAGGATGCTTCATAGCATCGAACACATCAAACACTAGTTCTTCATCTTGAAGTCTCAAGATGGGCTTTCCTCGCTGCACATCGATGATGGACCGTGTAGTGGCCATGAAAGGTCTCCCAAAAATGATGGGGATGTCTCTGTCTTCCTC
>JAOXYD010169108.1:0-10094 GCA_028565735.1 Pinacopodium congolense | reverse complement strand
ATCATAAATATAAATCTCAAAATAATTTAGTTAAAATAATTTGATATGTTAAATGCAAAATTTATTATGGAGATATGAGAATATAGGGGTATTACAGGCATTATGTTAAAAATATAAGGACAAAAGAGACTAAGAAATAAGCTCATTAACTGTCATTAATTGTTCTGGAACATTTACCTGAAAAGCACTTTTTTTAGAAGCTCCAAATTTAAGCTTCTTAAAAAGCTGTATTTTGTCTGTCAAAAAAGCCATATCTATTAAAGAAGTTCTTTTTAATTCTACAGCCAAACAACTATGTTTTAACAAAAAGGCTTTTGTGGTGGACAAAAGTGATTATTAGCCTTTCAAAAGCCGAACCAAACAGGCACTTAGGCATAAATTGATACCAACCCTCAAAATTTGGTAGCTTCAACTCCTTTAAGGGCCACTTATAAATCTTTTTTCGGATTACACTGATTACTAAAGTTTTGGATCACATGAATCCATTGACACAAATAGTTCATAAGAGAAAATCAAGTTATTTGGGACCTAGAGGCATGACAGGGCAAACTACAAATTTTCAGATTTCCTTGATTAATGCACAATAGATTATTAATTTCCCATATAATAAGGCCATCTTCCTTAATCAGCATCAATCAAATCAAACTCTTATTATCATCCAAAATATTTTAAGGATTCAAAGGAGACATTTTCCATTTAGATTTGACAACTATTTAACTAATGTTGAAGGATTTAATTAAGCAACTATGAAAGGGCGTAACTTTAAGGTTAAAGGACATAAGCTATATATCTGTATAAAGAAACCATAATCTGTAAAACAATGGCTAAAACAGTTGAATTCAAAATAAATTTGAAATACGTTGTTTTCTTTGAATCAAGCTCAGATGAATCTATTAAATATGCAAACCTTACTTAAATCTGATCCCATGGATGAGTAACTTCTTAATGCAGAAAAACTAACACTCTTCTCTTATAATCAGGCACTAAAACATCCTATTTTTTCATGTTTAGGTGATGGACCTATCAACTTTTCATATTTTTAAATTTTATTTTATCCCTCACCGATCCAAATTTTTTCCAAACAATAGGTTTAGACATCGAAACTAATGGATTTAATATGTTACTAAGAACTCAAAATGTTATCCTAATTTATGAATAATGTAGTCCCCAATTTGAAACCAGAAATTTACACCTTTCTAACAAGGAGGGCAAACAACTTTGTTTATAACAAATATCGTGAAGAATAATTTACTTGTTCCAAAACTTAAAGAATAAAATTTGGAAATAATATAAGTTTTTGAGTACGAGGATGGGGACATAAAGTTCAAGTTTAATTATAATAGAAAAGCATGGAGTAGTTTAGATAGATTTAGATCAAGTCTAATATGACTCTAAACTAAATATTAAACCCAATATCCCCATAGTTCCATCTAATTAGACAACAAATCCTAAAACATATGAGGATGAGGTAGTTCAACCATAGTACAAAGTAGAAACTCCATCTATAATACCCTTTGAGGTAGGATCAAGTAGTTCTGAAAAACCAAACTGACCATCCTTAACAAAAATGGGTTATAACCTATATGAAAATATATTTGGATAGAATAAATTGGGAATAGAAAAACTGAGTCCCTGGGAAAAATGGTTTATGATAACCTTTACCAAAAAAGAGCAACATATTTGGCTAAAACAAGATAAGAGGTATATTGAACAAGCCAAGGGAAGTCTAGGATTATGTCTATATTTAAAAAAGGCATTACCCTTAACAGGTAAAAAATTTCCTAATTTTTAGGAAGAGTTATTTATCTATACTGTAGATTTAGACTTTAAGGATTATTTCACTAAAAAAGGGTAAATTAGCTCAAGGAATTCATCCTCTACCATGTAACTTATCAGTTAAAATAGAAGGAATAGAGGTACTAGCATCACCTTGTAGGGAGGATGCTATTTTAAAAGGCTATATTTAATAAGGTAACTGCATTAATTTAAATCTTCAATCAATAGAAAAACAATTAGCAAGGATTGAAGAAGTAGTTAGAAAGTCCAACCTAATACATTAGAAAAAACAAGTGGTTAACCACCTTCTTATTATTAAAAGCCATTATTTGAGCCAACACCTAATTTTGAATATAATCTCACTAATAAAAATCTAGAATCTACTACTGTAAATGAAATTATTACTAGCCTAACGAATTCAAGATTAGAGCTAAAAGCCTTTATGTAAATTAAATAGTGAATCAAATACTAATAGTGCCACTAATGAATCTAGTTCTAATGAAGAATTGAAAGAAAATGATGAAAATATTAAATGAATAAATCAAATGTTTATATAACAAATGTAAAATTAGGAACTTATGCAAATTGACAAGATATCTTTAAGAAAAACTACTCCTATAGCCTCAGCTAAAATATAATATCCTAGGTCAACTTTAGTAGACCTTCAATTTAAGGACATGCAAAATTATAATGTTGCTTAATTAGATGGCACTTTTATAATAGAATGGCATATAAACAGGTTAATAGAATATCAAATTAAGAATGTTTTACATAAATGCTTATGTTTGCTAATGGTGCTCCTAACAAAAACAATTTAGAACAACAAATAACACAAGTTATAATATGTGGATTTCCATGTCAATTTAAAGGTTTGGGGGATTTTTATTAGGTCCTTGAAGCTAGAAACCATATTTTGATAGCAACTAGATAGAAGCATGATACCACAATAAAAAATATTGTTAACACTTTTGATTATGTACACACTTTATTATATACAATAGTTGCCCATTTTATAAGTGCTGCCTTATCATAACTAGATAAAACTTATGAATAGTTGATCAATATGAGGTGCCCGAAATTTTCTCATTTTTAGTGATATAAAGATGTATTTATGTCTAAACTCCTCTTAAGAGAAAATTTTCATCATGAATTCTAGAAGGAAAAATTCCTTTGTACACTCCCAACACTTTTCTCTAAAAAATTCAAAAATAATTTTAAATCCAAAAATGATAGTATAAAATCTTATCATGCTTATATATATGAAGAATCAGCTTCAAAAGTTGTGGTGGAGTGAATCGTCCTCTATAATGAGTTAAAGCTCTATAAGCAAGCTAGAAAAGAAAAGATGTTTAACAACAACAAAAAACCTTAGGTAATTTTTTCAAACAAATAGATTATCCACCTATAGTAACCTATATCAAAATAAACATTCAGATAGAAAAGAGAAATATTATTTAAACCCTTATAAGAGAAAAAAGAAGTATACATCTTTTATAAATAAAAGACACCAAGAAGAGCAGCCTAAATTCCATAAGAAAATAAAAGGTAAAAAGAAAATAATAGTCTACTATAAATATGGAAAGCCAAGACATTATTCTAACAAATTTCTAGTAAAGAGACAAATTGCTAGATTAAAAATCAATAATAATCTTAAAAGATTACTAAACAAAGATTTTCTCAACAGAAACAGATTTAAAACAGGAAGATATAACAGTAAACGATAAAACATCTTAGTCTTCTAGTAACTTTAATGAAAATATCACTAAAGATAATTATGTTGGAAATTGTAATTATTATAAAGCATTATGTAAAACGAATGGTTTAACAGTATTAATAACCAAAGAAAGTCTTATTCTAGATTTAATATACTAAATAGAAAATCCTTAAAAAAAAGGATAACATTAGAAAAATATTTAGAAAATCCTACTAATCAACATGAAACAAAATTAGCAAAAAAATGTGAATAAACAAAGTATAAATAAGACTTATAGTCTGAATAAAATCTTTAATAGACTTAAAAATCCCTATAAAGAGAACCTACTATATCTAAACGAAAACCTCAGATTAATGAAATAAAAATAGAATAAATTATTTGAAAAAATAATTCTAATGTTAGAAACATCAACTTATATAGGACCATCTTCTTTAAAAGCCTCTGGATAAGTAGAATCAAAAGAATAAAAAGATGATAAGGAAACCTAGTTAACTCTTTAAAATTTAAAGACATGAAATTTATACATGTTGTGGAAAGAGTTATTACTTAAAAAAGGCATACTAAAATAATTGTAGTAGTTAATAAAGAATACAAATTCTTGACAATAGCTCTTATAGATTCTAGTGCAGAATTAAACTATGTTAATAAATGATTCGTTCCTGCAAAATATTTTCAAAAGATAACTCAAGTATTATACATTGCCAATAATAGTAGGCTTATAGTAAATTTTATATTAATAGATGTTGCTATTTATAATAACGGTGCATACTTTATGGTACATTTTATTATGATTCACGGATTATCTAATAAGGTAATCCTAAGAGCTTCATTCTTGGCAATGCTATATCCAATCCTTAGAATAGATCAAACATGGATAGTTGTTATTATAGCAAGCCAAAAAGTTAAATTTGAATTTATTGAGCCTCTGAAATTCCATAATATAGAAAAATTTTAGTAGAGTATAGAGGCTAAGACAAGGATAATTAATTCTTTATCAAAGGAAATAGTTTATAAACAAATAGAAGAAAATCTTCAAAAGAAAGATATTCAAAACAAGACTAGAGAATTTCAAACTCTTATAGAGCCACAATTTTTTTTTTTCTGATATCCCTACAACTTTCTTTGATAGAAATAAACACATAGTAAAACTACCTTAAACTTTGATGAAAGACGGGTCCATACCAAAGCTCTCCCAATAGAAATGGTTCCAAGACATCTAGAAATATGCTATAATAAAATAAAAATAATTATTAAAGAAAGTTCTTATTGGGAAAAGTTATAATCCATGAAGTTGTCCAGCATTCTACATAGAAACAATGTAGATTTGGAAAGAGGAGCACCTTCTTTAGTAATTAACTATAAACCATTTAATAAAGTGGTTAGATGGATTATGCATCCCTTACCAAATAAAAAATATTTGTTAAACAAGCTTTATGAAGCCAAATACTTTCAAATTTTGATATGAAATCAAGAAACTGGCAAATTTAAATAGCTAACGAAGATAAGTATAAAAATGCCTTTACCATACCCCTTGGGTATTATGCATGGAATGTGATGTCATTTAGATTAAAAAATGTTCCTTTTGAATTTCAAAGGATAATGAATGACCTTTTTAATGCTTACCCTACATTTTATATTATTTATATAGATGATGTGTTAATTTTCTCTAAAACTATAGATCATAACTTTAGATATTTAAATTATTCATTGAAATTGTCACTAATGCCAGTTTTGTAGTTCCATCAAAAAGCTTAAATTATGCCAAACTTAAATCAGATTTCTAGGACATAATATTAAACAGGGATCAATTATTCTTATCAATCAAACAATACAATTTGTTAGTAAATTTTCTAATTAAATTAGCAAAAATCCTTAATTATAGAGATCTTTAGGAAGTCTTAATAATGTAAAAGACTTTGTTAAGAACTTAGCTTATGATTCTAAACCACTGTTTGAAAGGCTTAAATCTAGTCGACTTGAATAGAAAGAAGAACATACTAATGTCGTAAAGAAAAATAAAATTAAAAGCTAAAGAATTCCCATGTTTAGCGATTCCTTACCCAAATGCTTTTATAATTGTTAAAACTAATGCTTGTAAACTAGCATATATAAGAATATTAAAATAAGCCTTAAATGGCAATGAATAATAAAATAAGCCTTAAATGATCATGGTTAATTAGTTAGATTCACTTCAAGAATATGGAAAAGACCTAAAACTAATTATTGCATAATAAAAAAAAGGAAGTTCTCACAATTGTCCTTTGTATACAAAAATTTGAAAGTGATTTTTTAAATAAAAATTCCTTATTAAGGTTGACTGCAAAACTACTAAAAGCATTTTAGAAAAACGTGTTAAAATTTAGCATCTAAATAAATATTTGCAAGATTAAAAGAAATATTTTCCATTTTTAATTTTGATATCAAAATTATTAAAGGAGTAACAAATTTTCTACCTGATTTTCTAACATGTGAGTTTTTGTAGCTTTTCAAATGACTTATAAACAAATTAAAGACAAAGGGAAAGCTAAAGAAGCTGAATTTGTCCCTACTGATAAACTCAAGGTAGGATCTTATCAACTGGCTACTATAGCTAATATAGTTGTAGAACATCTATATCCATACATTCTTTCATCATATATATGTGTGACGATAAATGAATCATAATATTATGCTATGCAAGTTTATGAGATAGTTACAATTTATTAAAAAAAATCACGTTGATGCTAAAAACTATCTAAAAGATTATTATTATTATTATTATCATCATCATCATCATCATCATCATCATCATCATCAAATTCCTATATAAATAGATTTGATTTTTATAAAATAATGGGCTTACACAAAGTTTCAGATTAAAAAATGTATTCCAATAGAAGAATGGGGAGATATGTTTACTTTTAGAGAATTCAAGTATTCACATTCTCCTCGACTCAGAACATTCGATTATATCAATTATATCAAAACATAGATAGCTGCCTTATATTATGAAAATAGGCAAAGAAAATTCAACTAGTGGATTCATATCACAGTTGAAGAAATACTTATAAAATTCCCTACTTACTTTTATTCATAGGGAATTTATGCTATTACTTTGCCTAAAAAGGTAAGAAGTACATATGAAAATTTTGTTAAGGCTAATCCAAGCCTAAAATATCTACGATTAACCTTTGTTAAAGCATATTAAGTGCCTTGGATTATACAATAAGAATATACTCTCAAAGGACTGATTAGTGAAGACAAGTATGGAAAGCCTTATCCAAAGATGCCATGGTTAGGATGAAGAATATTAATAAAGAGTTGGAATAAATTCAATTTGTTGGGTCCAAAATCTATTTATTTGATGCACAGACTTGAAACTTACGAACCAAAGAAAGAAAAGATTCTACCAGCCACTAAAAAAATGAATCAAGATCCATTTATAATCTTATTTAAGGTCTATTAAAATATGTCTCAAAGAAAGTATTGAAAGAACAATTATTAAGGGCCTTTAATGATGATAAGGAATTGTCCACTTCGAAAGACAATCAAGGTCATAACAATCCTTATGTAGACTCAAATGACTATGATGATTATGTGCTAAATGATAGTCCTTACAAACCAGAATAAATGTTATCACTTTATAGGAGATATTTAGATTCTATTTTATGTATTTTGTATAAGTCTAATGTATTTAAAGTTGCTTATATAAATAGTGATGTTTGGAAGAAATAATTGAGCCCTTTATGTCATGTATTATAAAAATGTATGTGAGGTCTTTTAAAAGCAAGTTTTGTATGTACTTGTTTGTAAAAAATAAATAAAAATTTTATCTCTGTCTCTTATACTCTCTCTCTCTCTCTCACTTACATACCTATGCTCCTTTAAGGAATGGTATACTTCAGCATTAATCTATGTAAGAGATGAAAGGCACAAGAAGTTCCTTGATTCCAATTGTGGTCTAATTATACTATAATTTTGACCAATCTAATCCTATACCAACCAAAGTCAAACGTACTTGTCAACAAGTAGTATAAAATGATAAGAAACTAAGCATTAATCTATGTAAGAGATGAAAGGCACAAGAAGTTCCTTGATTCCTATTGTGGTCTAATTATACTAAAATTTTGACCAATCTAATCTTAAACCAAACAAAGTCAAACGTACTTGTCAACAAGTAGTATAAAATGATAAGAAACTAAGTATCTTCTACGTAGGAATCTAAGCATAACACTTGGTCAGTTAATATCAATCAACTAGATGAATCCAAATTGTTGAGTAAAAGAAATAAAAAAACAATGTTAAATCTAAACATCGGTTAATAAATTAAGAGACTAACGAAAGATAACATAACTAAGGTTTTGGAATTCAATAGGCAACCAAAATAAGAAATAATTCAGTAGATAAATTTAGTGCATTCATCATGAAAACAAGATACAATCAATGGTCATGGAAATATCTTTTCTCTTTTAAATTCAATTTATTTATTTAATCTTTAATCAAATTGGAATAAAAGGCATTAATCTCAAGAAGTTTAAACCTAAATTCATTAGATTTAAAAACCCTCACAAAAGACTTTCAGGTTTGGTTCATACCTAACTTCAATTGTGTCATGGATCCCTTAGTCATCTAAACATCTAACAAAGATGGCCAACCTAAGCAGGACTTATTTAAGCACTTTAATTAGATAAAATTCCTCAAATTAAACAAAACCCATTAGATCCTAACCCTAATCATCATAATTCAAGTGGAACATTTAACATTGAAAATAAGAATATGATAAGAAAACATATATCTATTGATAAAAAACAAGAGTCACTAGAAAGTAAGATAGAAATAAGGAGAAATACAACTGAAATTGATCTAATCTATTGAAAACCCACTCTTCAATCCACTTTAAAGGCTCTAAAAACTCAAATCCACTAGTACAATGTAAGAAGGAACAAAAGGAAATAAAACCTAAAATAAAACCTAACCTAATTTAAGAACAAGAACACACTAAAATCTTCTCTTTAATAAGCAAACACCTCTTCCAATCTCTTTTTCTCTACATTTTTATGGTCTTGTATATGAGTTAGAAGAGGCTACTAGGATTTGGAGGTCTTTTCTTATGAATTCCCAGTTTATCCTTTAAAAATATTAAAAATGATGCATAACAGTGACTTAAACAATGGTTTATAGGCATGTAAACAACATCGTTTAACTACCGTAATTTAAGTCTCAAAGTCAGGCTTCAACAGTGGTTCTTCAATCCATAAATGGTGCTATTTAACCTTCAGCACTTAGGGTTGATGTACTATTGCAAAATAGGAAGAATGGTTCAATTTGCATCTTTGAGCTCTTTTTTATTCTTTTCCATTTAATTAAGTCCAAATAAGCATGAAACTATAACTAGACCAAAAGCACTCGTAAATAGGACAATTTTATAGGTATTTAGGAATGAAAAAGCATTGAAATATGACATAAAAATTAATATAAATCACTTATAACAATTCCTTATTAGGAGTAGTATAATCAAGTTTAGGTGATGGACATATCTATTTTTTATGTTTTCCAAATTTTATTTTGTCCCCATTAACCCAAATGCCTATAAGCAGTATGTTTAGACATTCAAACTAAGGGATTTAATATGTTACCAAGAACTTAAAATAGCATCCTCATTTATAAGATCTATTACAAAGATATAAATAGTGTAGTCCCAGATTTGAAGCCATAAATGTTACAATTTTCCAACCAAAGAGGATAAATGAATTTATTTATAAAAAATATCAATTAAAATAATTTACTTGCTCCAAAACTTATAGAATAGAATTAGGTATCATTTCTTGAAACATGGTTATCAGAAAATGCAAAGCCACCCATAAAAATAGAACCTTTAAAGGATAAGAAGTTGTTGACTATAAGGATGAGGACGTAAAGATCAGGTGTAATTCTAATAGAAAAGAAATTATTAGTTTAGATAAATATAAACTAAGTAGGTTTAGAATTGACTCTAACCTAAACTTATGACTTAAATTGCAAAACCACATTGTGAAGTTAGAATCCTAGCATGAGAGGAAGAAATTGCTAATAATTGAAATCACAGTAATCATATCATATATAACATGAACTCTTTGGTTGGTGATATTATTGATGGATACTTGATTTAAAATTAACAAAAAAAGCCTTAATTTATACCTACTTATGGTTTTTAAATCACTATGGTTATCACAATTAGGATAGTAATATCTAATTGATTATCATAAGATCTAACCTAATTGTGACAACCATAAATATAACCTGCTCGTGATCATGGATGACAAAGCTTATATATCAAAATAAGAGTATGCTAAGAAATCAGAAGGTGATCGAATCACACACGGCATAAGCAAAACAAAAAATTTTTGTTTCAATTTTTCAAAAACAAAGATTACAATATTCTATGACAAGATTAAATCATAAACATAACAAACCATGAATCTAAATTATTACCTTATTGTGAAACTTGATCCATGTCTTCATTTTCTTATATCTTAATAGAAGAACCACTTTAGCCGCATAACTGTCTAGCCTCTAACGATATTCACATATCAACTTTTAGAAAAACTCAACACTTAAAAGGAGAAAAATGAGAAGTCTTAACTAT
>JAOXYD010169097.1:0-10095 GCA_028565735.1 Pinacopodium congolense | reverse complement strand
CTAATTTCAATTAATGCATTATTGTGATTTTAAAGAGGATCTAATGGATTTTCACTACAAATTTGGTCAATTAATTGGGTTATGAAGCAGTGGTGTATCGATTAAGGTTACTAAATGAACTTGCGAGAATTCGCAATATCTTCCATGTGTCTATGCTTTGCAAATACCTAATTGATCCATCTCATGTAATCACAGAACAACCGGTGAACTTAAAAGATGATTTGACTTTTGAGGAATAACTAATACAGGTCCTCGTCCATAGAGAATAGGTTTTGTGTAACAAAACCATTCCGCTAGTTAAGGTACTGTGGAGGACCCATGCGATAGAGGAAGCTACATGGGAGCTTGAGCAACAAATGCATACATTATACCCTCATTTATTTCAAACAGGTACGCTCAGTTAAATTTTGAGGATGAAATTTTTATAAGGAGGGGTGATTGTAAAACCCTGAGCTTTCCCTTCTACTTATTTATAGACTTTATTATGGATTAATAGTATTTTTGGATGTATAGTGAACCCGAGTAAATAGTATTCTCACTTGAATAGGGATTTTGAGGACTCTACCCTGAAAACAAAATAATGAAAATACCCAAAATAGGTATTAGAGTCAAATGACACTGAATCAGATCGAAAACAAGTCCAATCGGATGAATTTCAAGAATTTCATAGGTTTAGGACAAAAATGCCCTTTTTAGAAAATAATAGGTATCAATGATTTTAAACCCACTCAAAAATTTTTGAGGAACCTAATTACTAAGTATTAACCCTAATTATAGTATTTCATGGTGAAGTTAAAAATAAGACGGATGTGGAATGTTTTCGGGATTTAATTCGGTTAATTGGTCAATTAAATGCATTAAGGGCAAATAGGTCTTTTGTACTAATTAAGGGCAATTTGGTCCTTCTACATGATATTAGCGGATTGATGACTCATTAGAGATGACCAATGAGATGATGACAAATAGTGATGACAAATAGGAAGGTGACGTTGTAATCCATTAAATAAGAATAAAAAAAATTAAGGTATTTTGTTTCCTTCTTTCAACATAAATGTGAGAATAAAAAAGAAAGGAAGAAAAGAAGAGAGAAAGAAGGAAAATTCATCCAAGGGGGAGAGGAAGAAGTGAGATGCTGTTTTTGGTGGATTTGGAGTAGAAATTGAAGAAATTTTAACCTAAGATTGGTGTTCACCAATTTCTTAAGAGATTGGAAGATAAATTGGTAACTTTTCCTAACTTAAATTTATAGTTTTGGGGCCTTTTTAGTGGGAGATTTATGTAAGGTAAATGATGAACTTTGATTTGCTATGGAGTAAATAATAAGTTGGAAGCATTTAAGGGATGAATATGACAAGATAAAAAATTATGTTTAGTGAATGTTTGTATTTAGTTTTGGAATCACTTGAACCAGACATTTTTTTTAAAGTATAAATTTGGCTACAAACCTTCAAATTGGGTGATTCTAATTGAATATGAAACCTACGACATAGTACTAAAACTCTCTAGAAGAAACCTAGATCTAATTTCGGATGAATGATACTAAATTTTGAGATTTAAAATGGCAACCTGATACTGCCCCTGTGTTGAAATAGCTTTTGATAATTGATACATTTTTCATGATTTATAAATTGAAATGGCATGATTTTAGATGATGTAGAAACTAGAGACATAGGAGAACAAATGTTCGTAAGACCTTAAAACTTAATTTGAACATTTGCCATGTGAAAATTAAGGAACAAATGGATGTATGAATTCTAGACATGGGTCATAACTGTGACTCATCATACATGATCATGATATGGTGAATTAAATTGAGGGAAATAGTGTTTTGAATAAATTGATAAATTCGAATGGGTGAAAATATGATTTTAAAGGAATTTTGAAGTTAGGATTGGAAACAGAGCATAATGGATTAACTTTCGGTAGTAAACAAAAATACGATTAGCATACGTGTTACATAATTAGATACAAATCTCGAACTCGATTAAACTGAATATGTAATTTTAATGCCTTATTTCCTAATTTGGAAACAAATGCCTAAGTGAAATATGTTTGTGTAGGTCAAGAAGAGGCACATAACAAGTGAGTGTGCTTGACGATAGATAACAAAACTGTGAGTGTATCTTTAAACTAATTTCATGGAAGATAAATGGTTTCTTATTTATCATGAAAATCATGTTTACGATTGGTTTTATGTGATTGAAGTGTTAAAAATAAATGTTGCTACAGCTGTAGATTTGAAAGCACAATTTCATCTGATTTGAATTGACATCGAAATGAGATTTGCATATAATTTCAATTAGCATTGAAATACGATTTGTATATGATTTGAAATGGCACTGGAATGAGATTTATATATAATTTGAACTAGCATTGATATGAAAATTGAACATGATTTTAATTGGTATTGAAACAAGGCAAGTTCATGTATTGATTGGTGCTTAGCCTATAATACGAGGTCACCCTCTGCACGTATGGAGTATATATTGTGCTAGCACTATTATAGGTGAGCGATGTACAACTAGCCCTGTAACCACTAACTTATCTGTAGTGCTAGCATCGTTATGGGTAAGCGATATAGAACCAACTCTATAACAACCGGTATATAGTGATTAACCTAGTACAAGTAAGTGATGCAAAACCAACTTCGTTACTAGAGCTTAGTCAAGCATGAGTAGGCAATACAGAACCAACTCCGTGGCCTTATACCTAATAGTACTAAATGGCAAAGAAAATTTTAAAAGAGAAAGTTCATGAAAACTATCTATTTCCATCTTTATTTACCTTACAAGAAAAGAGAAACTTGATTGTGTTTTATATGTGCATTGATTATATGAATTTGTTATGTCAGAACATTGGTTATTCCTTAAAAAGAAAAGAAAATTACTATTGTTCTTTGTGGAGGTTAATGCTTGTATAAATGTTTTGAATGGAAACCATAACACTCACTAAGCTTGTTTAGCTCACTCTTTATTTTTTTGTTCTTTTTAATTTTAACCTCCTAGTTGCACGCTCACGTGTGGCTGTGTAGACAATTTTACTTGTGCATTTGGTTTACATGTATTGCATAATTATGAACATGCTTTAAACATCTTTTGTGTCAATATAAATTGTAAACATTTACTACATATAATTCATCTTTGTAAACATGTCTTGAACTTGGTTTGTGAGAACGTGGTTATTTATAAATGTTCTTTTCTTTAACTAAATGCAGGTATGTGCTTGATCCTTTGAGATTGTTTCTAAATGGACTTGAAGTCCAAAAGTAGCAGTGGTGCTTTGGTTAAGTGGATAAAAGTGTTTTGAATTGCTTTTTAGGAACCAAATTTTTTTTGATTTATTAAATAACATTTGTTATGCTGCCGAAATTTTTAATGAAGGTTTCTTTTATAAACTTCCAATGCTATTCCTTTTTCTTTTCTTTATATCAACTTTAAAATATTTTGACGAAAAGGGAAAAGGCTTAGCCCTAGGAGAACTTTCAAGGGGTATCAGATAGGTCATCTAGTCATTAGAAAAGGGGCCTGTGATTCTCAGTGGAGAGCTCTTTGAATGTATTATATCAAAGGGCCACTACAATGAAAGAGTTGCAACTTCTTTGCTCAGAACCATTATTCAAATCATGAATACATGTCGTTCAATTGGAGCCATCCATAGAAATATTAATCCTAAAAATTTCCTTTTGCTCAATAAAGAACACTTTAGGCCATAGATTTTGTGTTGTCCATGATCTATAAACCAGGCTATAGTTCTATTCATCAATTTTCCTCTAATTTTTTATGTTCTCCATTTGCTAATCTTTATATAAACCATGTGTTAAACCCAAAGAATTATATTCTTCTATGATTTATAAAGCATAAGAAAAATGCAATTTATGTTCCACTAGTCAACAATAAATAATTGATTAAGCTATTAAATTTTCATAGTAAAAGTTTTCATTATGTAAGAGAAGTTTTTAATGATATTGTCAGTAGTGCCTATTACATTGCACCTGAAACCTTGAAGTGGAAATATGGACTAAAAGTTGATATATGGAGCATTTGAGATGTGGGGAATTAATCTTGTTATTCTGTAGATTCTACACTGTTGTTTTTGCTATTGTATTTGGCTTTTCTATATTACTGCTAAGTTCTTGCAAGTTACCCTAGTTAATTATGGTTGTTATGTTTCATACCAACTCGTAATCTTACAGCTTTTTGTACAACTTTCATTTTCATGAATGAAATTTTTATTTTATCTTAAAAAAACATTTAATTGTTCTTAGGATTGATTTTTCTTTTCAAGAGAACCTAAAAATTTTATCAATAAATGATAAAATTAAATAATTGGTTTGTAATTAGACACCATGAAAATCTACATATTAACAGAATATATATAAAGTATCACTCTTTGTAGTGCAACAACCTTAAAACCAAATTCTCCATCATCGTCATTCAAAATTAACTAGAGGCTCACTTCATCACTCTTAAGGTCTGTAAAACAACCTTCACCCCATAGAATAATAGTCAATCATCACTTTTAATTTATACCATCAACATATATAATCTTTAAAAAAATAATTTGCAACATAATTCTAGATTCATTTAAAACGTATCACAAGTTGCAATACAAAAGAAGTTGTAGTACATGGTTCAAAGGAGTTATATTCTACTACATGACAAGGTTAAACCTTTTTCTTTCAATAACAAGTTACTGAAACAAGCAGAAGCAATAAAATCTAGTGCATATACACTAAACAGAACTTCAGCTCTTGTTCAATGGCCTTCGTAGAGGGAATATGTACGGTAGAACCATGCAAAAATCAAAGCACAAAAATGAACATTAGGGGAATCACCTGTCATCTATTCCTTATACAATGTTTCAAAATGTTGCAAGTTAATTTTTCTCATCACAATCATGATTCGTAATATGTTGAGCAATACTTATAGTAATATTCCCAAGAGCAAACATAATTTAAGAAATTGTAAAATTCAACTTTCTCATAATCAAGAAAAACAATCTCAGGTTAAGGAAGTAAGAATTAAGACCTGATAAATTTCATGAGTCCCCATTAATGCTTGATTGTTGAGTGGCTATCATAGAACGAGTATGCTGTTTAGCCACTCTATTCTCTTGCAACTCCAAAGGGCTAATGAACTTTCTTTTTCTTATTGAAGTTGACTCAATATCAACACCTATGTCTAAAGATAGCCTTTATTGCTAGCATAATGGTTTTTCAACACTCTCTTGGGAGAAATGGGAGAAGATGAGACATGTTGAGCTGCCTTTTTTGAATTTTTTGTCCTCAAATTTTTTGCACTTCTTATGCTCACTTCTATAGTAACAAATTTAGCATGTCCATCCTACAAACATAAACATTTACAATACATTAATCAACTGAAAAAAAGAGAGAGCATATGATCAAGAACTTACATTAAAATAGATATTCCAGTCTCTTCATCAACATACGCTCCTTATTCTATAGGAACCTTAATCCCTTTCTTGCTTCTTTGCTTTGAAGCTTCACCTAGAGCTGATTCCTGAAACCTTTCCTTAGATGGACATCGAAATCTATTATGTCCTTATTTCTTTCACAATTGACATGTCATTATATCATGCCTTTCCTTAATGTAGTGCCAGATAAAGGCAGTACTTCTCCTTTCTTTTTAACTCTTTGCATCTTTTTCCTACCAAGCATCTTTTTAATGGGATGTGGCAAAAATGCTTCTTTGTTACTCTTAGGCCAAAATTTTCTTCCTTGTATAAGTTACATCATTTCTATATAAGTCATTGCATACTTTGGTTGTTTTAATCAAAACACTTAATAATCTTCAAGTTTTTGGCCTAAAAAAGTAATAATTGCTATGGAATGACATCGCGAAATACTTAAGAAATCACAAGTTTTATATGACTATAAATCATGTCATAAATGAACTAAATGGACAAAAAAAAAAGACTATGGCATACTTGATAGATCCCAAGCTTTAAATGAATAGCTTTGGTTATCTAAAATAACCTTGTATCTATCTCCATGTTGGCAAACTTCAAAGCCACCTACTCCATTCCAAGCTACCTCATAAAAGAACCTATCTTCTTGTACCCAATCCTATGAATCTATTTGCTGCAATTGACCCTATTCCTCTGAAACCTTATTATCACATATATTCTAATGTCCTTTAGCATTGAAATAATTGACTTCTATCTAGCTTGTATGATTTTTCTATTGAAAGATTCACATAAGCTATTGTAAAAAATATCACATTTTACTTTAGAATTCATAATGAATGGCCTACACCATTTTCCACTGGGTCATTGGCAAAATCTTCATATGTAGTAGGTTTTGACTCCATTAATTGCTTCAAAGCATCATTGAAATTTGACTCATTTATAGATTTCACAACTTTCTAGAATAGTCTTTGTAATTGTAACCCTCTATGATATTGTCTCTACTTTGCAAAGATATGTCTCACATTGGTAGCTTTATTGAAACCCTAACACAGATGAAATAAAATGATGAATATATTTACAAATATATGTGAAACAATCATAAGAAAAAGGCTTTGGATACATTATATCGATCTTTTATCAACATCTAGCCCTCACTTCTTTCAAGTCCTAAATCATCCCTCATTAGCTTCACAAACCATGACCAAGTATCAACAATTTCAATATGTCCCACTGCCTATGCAATTGGAAACATTTGATTTTTCCCATCCCTACCATCTACTGTCAGTAATTCACCTTTCAGTCCCCTTTTCAAGAATGCACCATCCAACCTAATCAATTTCTAACAACCATTAAGCATATCTTTCTTACAACATGAAAATGAAATGTACAACCTATTAAACATAGGTTACATTCTAGTAAAAGCTTGGGTCTTAGACTTAATGACAATTGTTGTCCCCATATTAGAAGTTATGATTTCTTCCCCAGAGTCCCACAAAGATGCATATTCTTCTTTAATGTTATCCTTCCATTTCTCAGTAATCAACTAGTTTTTTACCATTATCTTCATGTGCAACAATGATATGAAAGCCACTTGCTTAACATCTTTGAACAAACTATTGGCCAAGTAAGGACTTGAAATTCTCCTATTCTTAAACACTTTAGAGAAAGTATGCCCAACAGTGTAACGAACCACTTGAAAAACCTATGTTTTTTTTTAAAGAGTCAAATATCCTCTAAGGATAACCAACCTATGCACACTTAGCCCTCGCAACAATCCTATAATTTTTTTCAAACTTTAGCTCATACCTTTCTTTAATCAAGTACTTAATTAATACCTCTTTAAATTGATTTGCTTCTTCAAATCCCATATACAAGGCAAATTTTGGACATGAACATCTTGAATCATAATAATGATGCCTATTTTTCTGCCTCATTTAATCAGGTCCATCACTAAATTTAGAATCATATATAGACAAATAAGAACTTTCCTCAACTGACTCAAACATCTCATTATCATTACCTTTTTCAAGTTTGCTACCTGGTTTTAGGAAATTGAACTCTTCATTTCTTACTTCTAAAGCCTTACCTAATTTTGTTTGTTTCTTTCTTATGTTGTTGACATAAAACTCCTAAATCTTTTCCCTCGCATCTCTTAATTCCTTATCCTCTGACAAGTATTCTACAGCTACCCTTGAAAATGTATACTCCTTACTAATGTCATCATCATTATCATCATCATCATCATCATCATCATCATCATTATCCCCTTCATCAACCTCAACTTCACTAGATGGAACGCCATGAATTCTTTGTTCCTCAACCTCAGCTTCACTAGATGGAACACCATGAATTGGTTGTTCCTTCTTTTTGATAGCTCTTAAATATATTGAAAATGCCTGATTCCCTATATCTACTATAGCTTCTTCAATGAAGACACTTTTACCTTATTAACATGTAATACATAAACCTCCACCTCTTTTAGACCCATGATTCAAGCCTTAAAATTAAGTAACCAAAACATCATCTTAATTGTTGTGCTATCATTTTCTAAAATCGTTAATCCAGACTCGAAGTCTACTTTAGGAATTTTGAAAAATATCTATTCAACATCATCACATTGTCTAAATTCTTTAATACTATTCCTCATATCCCAATAACAAAACCTATCCTCATTGATAACTCCAAACTAGTCTACCATATCACACATATATTCAGTAGGTGGATCCCCTTTGAATAATCCATTGTGATGTATATTAAGAATCCCATACCAATCCATCTAAAAATATCATAAGAAGAAAATAATCTTTAAGTGAATTATAATACAACTACGTTAGTAATTTGTAAAAAGAATAAAGAAACAATAAAGAAAAAATGGAATTCTTCAAAATTTTAGATAAAGGTTCAATTTTTTCAACTAATTCCAGCAAAAGCTTTAAGTTTTTTCAATATTTTAATATAGACAACTCCATAATCTTGAGTAGAAATCAGTTCAAATTTAGGGAAGAAAAAAAAATATTAGTACCATTTACAAAGAATCTGAGCGATTACAGTAAACACAGAATGCAAAGATAAACCCATTTCCTAGTATTGTCTTTCATATTGCAATGGCAAAGATTAAAGCATAGAATGACCAACTAAATGTAGTTGTTCCAAAAGATAGTCATAATCAGCATCAAAGCTTTCTAGAACACGATGCTATCTCCTTTGGGCTAATCATTAAAAAAAAAAAGTGAGAAGTCTCGAAGGGGGAATAAACAAAGCCTTAAAACACTCTCTTTAAAGGTAAATCCATATGTTAGTCAAGTCCTTACGCTAGACCCACATTATAATTTTTTATTCATGGCCACATAGATGCTACCTTCGAAGTGTTCAAAACAAAGTTTAAGGATTGAGATTTAAACCTTCTGTGTAATGACAATGAGATGAAATAAAAAGGGGTGACAATCTGACGTGCACTAATAATTATGCTTTCGTATGTGTTTTTCTAAGTATTTTACATGTGTTTCTTGCATAATAGGTTGTTATTATTGTGTTTTAAGATTTATTTTGTGTTTTTATTTAGTATAATTTTAATTATTATTTTGTTTGTGTTTAGTATTAATTTGGAGTAAGTTTTGTTATTTAAGTGTTTTATTTGTGTTTTGTGCTATTATTATTATTATTTAATTATTAATGTTGGGTTAGAATTAAATTTTATTGGTTTATTTATTTATTGTGTAGGTAATTTAAATTTAAAAATTAAAGTTGAAAAGAAAAAAAGAAAAGAAAAGAAAAGAAATAAAAAGAGAGCAAGGAGTCTTCAAGCCCGCCCTGCAAGCTTGTCTCCAGGCCCTAGAAGCAACCCAGGCACCTCCCCAGCGTCAGCTGCCTCTAAGCCCAGTGTCTGCCGGCTCCAACCCGCAGCTCCCTACCAGACTTGCCTCCTGCGCGAGCCTAGCTCGTGACTCGCGCGCCCGACCTAGCACCCTTCACCCAGACCCACCTGTGCAAGACTCGCGCCCAGCCAGTCGATCCAGCTCTCTCCTACGCGACCTGCTCTCCCAACTCGCCTGGGCCTTGGGCCGCACTCCAAGCGCTCGGCCCGTCCTCCATGGACATAGACCAGCAGACCCAGTCCTCCCTCTGGTCCAACAGCTCTCCAGGCTCCACTCCTTCCAGCTCCAGTCCACTCCAAGCCAAGCTCTACAGCCTACACGCCACAAGTAGATCCAAGCCTCCAAGAGCTAATCTAGACAACAAACACAAATTAAAAACAAGAATAGATTTGGACAACGCAGTTCCATACAGAAGAAATAAAAGGGTCGGACAACAGTAGAATGGAGGGAGGCGCAGAACAAACCTAACATAAAATAGTGAAGAGAGTCGGTGGAGGAGCAACAGAAAACAGAGAAAAGAGAGGTACGGGACAACAAGAAGAAGAAGAGGAGACAGATTTCAAGCTACACACAAACATACCCTAATTTCAAGAGTCATCAAGTTCTATTTTATTTTATTTTCATATTTATTTTTATTTCATATTTATTTTATTTTTGCTTTTATTTTATTATGTTTTACATTTTCAAGAATATACACTTGATGGAATTTATTTTTATTATTATGTGTGGCTAAAATATTTTTAGGATTTGTTGTTTGAATTATTTGAGACCATTTGGTTATTAATTTAATTTT
>JAOXYD010169086.1:0-10095 GCA_028565735.1 Pinacopodium congolense | reverse complement strand
CTTTAAGGTGAGTTTTGTTTGGATTAATGTTTGGGTGATGATTGGAGTAACTTTTCTCACCTTATATCTCATTTATGCAGCTATCATTATGTCTCTTCTTCCCATACGAATTTGGGAGCTACTGGCAAGGAATTGGAGGTTCAATTTCATGGCCTTAAGGTAATTGATTAAGGATTTGGAGTTGGTTTGATATGAATTTAAGATTGGAAGATGAATTGAGTTGTGTTTTTTTATAGGATTGAAAACTCTGTTTTGAGATTTTCGGACCTGCAGAATTCTTATGGTCATGAATCATTTGGTAAGTGTCCAAATGAGATGACTATTTATGATTTTCAAAACTAGACATGCTGAATTTCATTTTTTTCTAGAAATACTAATTTTCCAATTCACTTTTTTAAGATTCGAAATCTTGGCTTGAAGTAAGGTGATAGATTTGAAAACTCTATTTTGAGATTTTCGGAACTGCAGATTTGTTATGGTCATAACTCATTCAGTAAGCATATAATCATTAATACCTTGAAGGTATCTCAAAACTCGTTTTACTGCATTATAGTGGTCCATATTTGGGTTAGATAAATACCTACCAAACAAACTTACAACAAATGCAATATCCAGTCTAGTATATACTTGTGCATACATCAAGTTACATAATGTACTAAAATATGGTATATTATTTATAGTCTTCTTTTCAACTTCATTCTTTGGACACTGAACCAAAAATAATTTCTCTCCATAAGAAATCAGTGTTGCACAAGGTTTGCAATTTTTTATATGAAACCTTTGCAACACACGCTCTATGTATACCTTTTGTGAGAGACCCAACAAGTTTTGAGATCTATCCCAGTGAATCTGAATGCCCAGGATATAAGATCTTTTACCAAGATCCTTCATATCAAATTGTTTAGACAAAAGCTGCTTAATTTCATGTAACATGCCCAAATCATTTGATGCTATTAAGATGTCATCTACATATAATAGTAGAAAGATCATCTTACCATCTTTAATTTAGGAACACAAGTATCTTTCAATTTTTTTTTCCACAAAACCGAAGGTGGTTATTACTTCATCAAATTTTAGATACCATTTTTAGGAAGCTTGCTTTAAACCATATAATGAATTCCTTAATCTACAGACTTGATGACTTATGTCATCTTGTTCAAATCCTTCAGAGTGTACCATATAGAACTCTTCATAAAGGTTTCGATTCAGGAAAGTGGTCTTGACATCCATTTAATGTAAGTCTAGATCATAATGAGTTACTAATACCATATTCACTCTAAAAGCATCCTTAAAGGATACTAGAGAGAATGTGAGATTAAAATCAACTCCTTCTCTTTGAGTCAATCCTTTAGCTACTAATTGAGCTTTAAACCGCTCAACTTTACCCTGAGAATCTTTCTTGATCTTATATATCCACTTGTAGCCTATAGCTTTATAACCTTGAGGTAAGTCAACAAGTTCTCATACTTGATTCTGCTTTAGTGATTGCATTTTTTCTTTCATTACATCCCACCACAAATTTTCATGAGGACTAGAAACAGCTTCTGTAAAATTTATTAGATCTATGATCTAACTAATGTCATAATCACTCTCTCCCAGAAAAATCATATAGTCCGAGGAGATAGCAAGTCTTCTTATCCTAATAGATCTTCTTACTAGACCCTGATCAACTAGATCTTGTGCTCCAGGAACTGTATCATTATCATTTATAGTCTGTAATAGTCCCTAGTTTTGTATCGGTATGGCATTAGGTCCAAGACCCATTGATCATATCTGAATAGATGTAGGATACGACATTATGGTCATCTGAATGCTACATAGATTAGAACTACTGGGGTGAGAATTTTCATTAGCCACATCAAATTCCAGAAACTTCGCCATTTGTGATTCCACAATTCTAGGGCCTCCTTCTCTATAGTAAAATTTGTAGCCGTTAGAGAGGTCAGAATATCCTATAAAATTGCAATGAGTAGAACAATAATTCAACTTACTTTCATTCAGATTATATAGTCGTACTCCACCTGGGTAACCTCAGACTCGGATATAGGTTAGGGACGATTTTCATCCCTTCCATAACTCAAATAGGGTCTTTGGAACTGATTTACTAGGGGGTTCTATTCAAAATGTACAAGGCTATCTTTATGGCTTTGCCCCAAAGGTATTCTAAAAGGTTACTCTTACTTTGCATGCTTCTTATCAAATCTTTTAAGGTGTAATTACGCCTTTTGGCTACACCAATTTGTTTAGAAATACTTGGTATATTAAATTGATCAACTATACCATAGTTTTTTAAATATCTGGCAAACAGACCTTTTTCTTGTCTTGTGACTCCATGTCTACCATAATATTCTCCTCCTAGGTCAGATCTGGCTATCTTGATGAAATTTTCCAATTGTTTCTCAACTTCGATCCTAAACACTTTAAATTTATCAAGTGCTTCAGACTTTTCTTTAATTAAAAAAATGTAGTGAAAAAAGTCATTAATGAAAGTTACAAAGTATCTGGATCCAAAAATTGTGGGTGAGTATGGACCAAAAATATCTGTATAGATGATTTCTAATACCTCAGAACTATGCTTAGAAGATTTATTCTTTATTTTGGTCATTTTACCTCTATAACAATTAACACATGTCTCTAAATTTGAAAAATCAAGAGTTAGAAGAATGTTATCCTTCATCAATCTCTCAACTCTTTCTTTAAAGATGTGATCCAATCTCTTATGCCACAGCATGTATGGTTTATCCTTTATGAGAGGCCTCTTTGCAACAGTCTTTTCAATTATGTAAAAAGTATAATAGAAATTATCTGGAGTTAAACACATTCTGTATAGACCATATGATAAGAAAGTTGTACCAATATTTTTTGTATCATAAGATAATTGAACTATAGAATCATTGATCATAAAACTGTAGCCTTCTGTATCTAAAATAGATACAAAAATCAAATTTTGTCTAAAAGACGATACATAAAATGTGTTTTGCAATACAAGCTCAATGCCTGAATCTAAAATAAAAAATACCACTCCATTAAATTCCATAACTACTTCTTCATTGTTGCCAACCATGAGCTTTAACTCATCATGATTTAACTTCCACCTTATTCTGAATCCCTGTAATGTGGAAGTAACATGAGTAGAAGCTCCACTATCTAGCCATTAAGAGTTAGATGTAGCTAGAGCAACATTGGATTCATAAACAATGAGGGCCAAAGAGTTACCTGATTGCTCTTTCTTTTCCTTCCAGGTTTTATACTTCAGATAGTCCTTCTTTTGGTGTCCCTTCTTCTTGCATCAGAAGCATTTGAACATACATGCCTTTTCTTGTCCCTTGGTCCCACTAGTCTGACATGGATCTTTTATAATAGGATGATGAGGAACTTTACCTTTGGGTTTGAAAACCTTTGCCTTACCCTTCGCTTGAGTTGTGATTAGTGCTGCCTGCGATATAATACTTAGCTTCTCTTCCTTAGCTCTACATTAAGATATCAGAGTACTGATATCCTAAGATTCACGCTGAGTAGTGACAACAGTAACCAAATATGTTAATTCCTTTGGAAGATTTATAAGTGCATAATGCACTATAAACTTCTCTAAGAGAGGAAAATTCATTGCCTCAAGCTTTTTTTTGTAGGTCCATCATGCTAAAAAAAATGGTCGTACTCCCTCAATTCCTATATATCTCATGGAAAACAACCTCCTTATTAAAGACATTACCTCACCACTAGGAGAGGCATTGTATGTTTATAATATAGTTTTCATAAGCTTCTTCACTAAGGTCGTACTTAGAAATCCGTTGAAAATGTTGCTTAGGATAGACTTTTCAATCGTTAAATAAGCCAGCCTGTTTATCCGTTCCTAATTTGCATAACTGACTTTGTCATTTCAGAGCTACTGGAAAGATCTATCAAAGGTGGTTCATTAGCTGTTAAAGTTGAATGCTGATTAACCACCCTTAACGCAAATATCACGTCTTCCTTCCATTTACTGAGATTGTTATTGCTTAACAATTCAATGGTAAGGGTACATCCATTCATCAAAAAAGTAACTACAAAAATATACAATGTAGTATTAGTACAAATGTAAGACAAAACTTATACCCAAAACCATAAAAAGGTAAACCAAGTATCCTATCCATATATCATGAAACACTTCAGAGCAGAATACATAACACATGAATAAGACCTCCATATAAAAGCGGTCAGAGTACACCACATGTCTTTATGTACATCTCAAGTTTCATACAAGGTAAACACCTGTGAGCTAAATGACCAAATACAAAAAAAGAGACATCTCCTAACATACAAGCAAACATGGTTCTCATACCAACTTGAAAGGTCACTATGGTGACTACATTCTTATCGGTATTTAAACCATTTCCTCAAGTACCAAAAATACATCTATATGTTATCCTCATATAATAACTGTATATGAATATAAAAAAATGTGACATTATAACATTATGTATTGCAACTAATCGCAGGCAACAATTCATGTCACAAAAGAATTGCTGAATGCATTATCCAAGTTTTAATATTGAAAATTATTCAATGAAAAAATAATTAAAAAATTGATTAATCATGCAATTAACATAACAAACCATATGAGATAATATTATTGTATTTATCTCCTTTATGCTGTGTCAAATTACAAGAAACATCACTTAAAATGACTTTTGTAAATGTATTTAAGCTTTTCTGAAGTTAAACCTTAATATTTATTAATGTAAAAATCTAAAAAATTAGAAACATCCCTTTTTAAAAATCACAAGACTCAAAATATGGTCCAAATCCACCTTAGGGACCATTATGTAAATTTTAAAAAATTTGAGTTTTTTTAATCTTTTAGTGTCGCCACGTCAGTAGGTCTAGTCAGCGTCGTGTCAACACCCAGTCAGCAATTTTCTGCACAGTCAATAGCTGATTGTGCCTATCTATCAACATGACGTCAGGCTAGCTTCAGATCCTCCCGATCAGACGCCATTGTAGATCGCTTAATGGGTGCATTACACGCGCTAAATGTTGCATTGGTTAGGTGACTTTAAAACATTGAATGATTTTGAACAATTTTACTTTGAAAACTAATGAAAATAAGGCAAGTGCACCTATCGCAAAAGTAATATAATGTAGTAAATTTTAGACTTCGAATGTCGATTCCAAGTGGAAAATGTTACTTAATTACTAGGTCAATCATATTACAATTATTTACGAAAAATCTAGACAATTTGATTAAAAACCTAAAAATTGCTTAAACTAGACTATCTTGGCCTAAACACTTAAAAATGATTTTTACTTACTTCTAAAAAAATTCTAAAAATTACCAAATGTGTAAAGTAGTTAAGGATTAGATGATTGATGATTTAATTGACCTTTAAAACATATTTAAAGTCTGATTAAAGTCCTTCACAAAATCAAAACAAAGTTATGGTTAAAACTTTGCGTTTTCTCTATTTATTCTTGTCTAAAGTTTGGTTATGCTTTAAAATCAATAAATGGGCTTTAATTTCAAGAAGGTGAATTCTAGAAAATTAATCTCAGAATTCTAACTTTCACAAAAAAATTCAGGTTTGGTCATGCAAGGATTAATTCGTGTTGCTTATTGATTTTTCTAACAATTTAAGATGATTTTTCATGTTTAAACTATCTTAAACACTAAGCTTAAATGGCCAGCTTAAAATTGATTCATTCAAACCTTCAATCAAAAAAATACTAATATTTTAACATGTCTTAAAACTCTTTAAAATCATTAAAACATCAATCCATAGCAACAGAAATGATTAGCCACACATTTGCATTAAAGTATACAAAATATGCAATTTGTATAACATACTTTGATAGATCTAAAATGAAAAGCTTAAATATAAATTTTAGATGTTACAACAAATCTCAGAAAGACTTCTGGATGTTTTATGAACTCTCAACTTGATTCTGGACTCTAACCAAGCTCTAATTCATCAAGATCTTGTAGAAAAATCAAGAACATTCATAGATATAAGCATAAAAATATCAACCTTGATTAATCCAAAACATGGAACAAAATAAGATATAATCTAAGTTTAGAAACCCACTTAGATGATTCCTACACTCAGATATGAGTCTTAACAACAAGCTCCAATATTCAGAAACTCAGAAAAAATAGACAAATTCAAAGAACTAAGTGTTTGAAGCTTAGAACTAAGGAAATGCTAGAAAAATGAGAGAAGAAGAACTCTCTTTGGATGGAAGATTTGATCTCCTCTATCTCTTCGTGTTTCTTGTATTTTTTTTGATATTTTCAGGACCTAGAGAGCTCCCCTATGTGTTAGTAGACACTAGCATTTATTAGGAACATGCCAAGAGTTGAAATTTGGTAGATTTGGAGCTGAAATTATTGACTATATGTGCAACGGCTCTTTGCCTCCATACAACGGCACCCTGAGAGGGTGCTGTTAATACTCGACTGCAGCACCCATTAACAACCCACTGTTCTTTCATTAACATGACCTTGCTAGGGGCCATTAATGGACATAAAGAAGAGGAATTCTTAATTTTGTTTGCTCTAATCTTCATCATTAAGCTCCATCATGCAAATTAAACATAATAACATATAAATTTAACATTATGCACTGAATTAGGGGTCATAATTTAACAAATTAACTATTAAAATCTATCAATTTGACCTATAACAGAAGGATCAGAGATGTATTTGCCAAGTATGGAAATATGGAATACTAGGTGGATTGTGACATATTTGGGGGTAACACTAATCAATATGCTACATTTTCAACTCTCTTCATTAACTCGTAAAGTCTAATGTATCATATAGACACTTCCCTTTCTTTTCGAACCTCATTATACCCTTCATCAAAGATAAATTCAGGATTATGAAATATGTAACTTGAAATTATACTTCCTTGCATTTTGGATCCAGATAGCTCTTTTGCCTACTGAATGTTATCTCTAGCCTTTGTTTAGTTAAGGGAATCTTCTTTTATGTGAGTTTGATTAGTTTTGGACTCTCCAATTATCTCTCACCTACTTCCTCTAACACATCAGTGATCTATATTTCCTTTCATATAATGTTTCATAAGATTCCATTCCAATGTTGTTATGGTACCTTTTGTTGTAAGTAAACTCAATTAAAGGTAAGTGCAAATTTCAACTACCACCCAAGTCCATCACGTACATCCTTAATATATCTTCTAGAATTCGAATCATTCTCCCCTCTTACTAATTAGTTTGAGAATGGAATGCTATGCTAACTTCCAATTTCGTAATGTGTCCTCTAATTTTCTCTATAATTAAGATGTGAATTGTGATCCTTAGTTGGAAACTATTGATATGGGCACTCCGTGAAAACACACTATTAGCTCAATATACACTAGTTAGAGCTTGGAAATTGAATAGATAGTTTTTATTAGTAAGAAATAGGTTGACTTTATTAACTTATTTGTGATCATCCAAATTGAATTATACTACTTTCTTGAATAAGATAGGCTAACCACGAAATCCATTGGGATCTTTTCCTATTTCCACTTAAGGATTGGTAGTAGTTGCAGCTTATTGAGGGCCTCTGATGATCGACTTTCGCTTGTTGACATGTTAAGTACCTAAAAACATACTTAACCACATCCTCCTACCAATACTTTCCTTTAATGTTCTAATACATCTTAGTGGAATCCAGGTATGCATTATACACTATATAGTACACTTCATCTAAGATTTCTTCCTTCAAAATTTCTACATCTGGAATGCATAGTCTTCTATTAATCCATAAGATGTCTCTTCTATTAATCTTAAAATTTGTTCAACCCCCCTTCTCAGACTTCATATATAAGCTTTTAAAACTTAGGATCATGATCTTAAGCAGACTTGATCCCATCTAATACTGATCGCACTTTAATACTAGTTAGTAATACCTTTGAATTTGAAAATTGAAACTAACAGTCTTGATCCATCAAATCATGAAATTCTTTAATCAAATCTCTTTTCCATTACGACATAAGCCAAAATAATTGAGGACTTCCTACTTAGTACATTTATTAAGACATTTGACTTTTTAAGATGATATTAAATTATGCAGCTGTAGTGTTTTAATAGTTCAATCCACCTTTTTTAACCTTAAATTTAAGTCTTCATACTATAATATATATTTTAGACTTTTGTGATCTGTATAAATCTCATGCATCTCACCATAAAAACATATTATATGCCTTAGCATAAGATTTAGTCATAGGTTAAGACATGGTAAAAGCCCTCTCCTTTTCCCTGGTCATGTTCTCACCTTTCCCGAAAGAACCTATGTTGACACAAGAAATAGACCTATCTTTAACAAGGTCTCATACAGTTGCTTTTTTTGTGTGTGATAAAAGTCTATTTGATTCTTTATTCATTATTGTAGTCTTTAAATAGACTTATAATATGACAACAATAACCCTAATTAGGACTACTAATTAGGCTTAAAGTCTAAAAATAGAATCTTCATAAAAATAAGAACATAATCTACATAAACATTAAAAATACAAAAGACAACCAATTAAAATAAAATAAAACAAAGTTGTTAATAGTTGTTGCTTTTCTTACATTTTGAGTTAACTTTTCCCCACAAAGGTATCTTCAATATTACTCCACTCCCTGACTTTGTGCTTGTCCTCAAGGTCAAACTTTGTGAATAAATCCCCGGAGGAGTTGCCAAATTTTCTCATGTATCATTTTCTTTAGAACTTTCCTTCTGATGCACCAACACTTCCTGTCTACCTTTATTAAGTTTAGACTGCAAAATAGAGTGAGGATTATGCATTATTTTTCCATCATGGAAGATTGGTTGTGCTACCACTGAACTTGGGATATCACCTTTAAACTTATTTAATAAGGACATATGAAAGATATTATGGATATGACTCTCTTTTAGTAACTCCAACCTATAGGACATTGTGCCGATTTTTTTCGCATTTTAAAAGGACCAAAATATCTTGAAGACAATTTATGAAATCCTCTTTGCCTTACTGAAAGTTGTCAATAAGGGTGAAGTTTTAGCCAAACCCAATCACCTTCTTCAAAAGAAATCTCTCAATGATTAGCATCATAAGTAAGCTTCATGCGTTTTTGAGTTTGTAATAAATGCTCCCTTGCTGAGTGTAAAAATGTATCCCTCTCTTGAAGAGCACATTCTACTACCTCTACTTTAGTGGAACCATCTAGATAATCGAGCAAATGTGAGGGATCCCTTCCACACACCACCTAAAATGTTGTAGCTTTCAAGGAAGAGTGAAACAATGTGTTGTAGCAATATTCTGCTCATGGAACCCATTTAACCCATTTTCTCAATCTATCTCCCATAAAACAATGGAGATACATTTTAGTAGTGCAATTTATAATCTCTGTCTATCCATCTGATTGCAGGTGTTAAGCTGAAGAAAAGGCCAATTTTGTTTCTAACAGACAAAATAATTCCTTCTAAAAAAGACTTGTAAAGACTTTGTCTCTATCGAAAACAATTATCTGGGAAACCCATGCAAATGAAAGACTTTTGTAAAAAAAATAAATGAGCCATATATATAACAGTGAAAGAATGAGCTGGTGGAATAAAGCAAGTATGTTTGGAAAATCTGTCTACAACCACCACTAAGACTATCTTCCCTTGATCCTTAGGTAATGCCTTGATAAAATCCATTAAAATATCAGCCTATACTTATTAGGGTGCTGGAAGAGGCTTTATGAGCCACACAGGATGTAAGTTTTCCCACTTGATACATGTTTCCAGTTCATCGTATACAAAATTAGATCAAATTAATCTATCTTTTATCACACAAATTCACTATTAATTCAAGACTCACTCTTCGGCAAGTATACTGGTCTCAACAAGTAATATATTGCAGTATTTTGAAGACTCAAAGTATCGATCCTATGAGGAAGTATGTATGTGATTGTAAGTACTAGTATAATAGGATCACAATTATCTAAAGAATCAAAGCTTTGCAATTTAAGGGATTAAAATAAAATTATAAAACTAATTTAAAAATCATAGAAAACTTCTAATTAATTGTAAAAGAGTTTAAGGTTGCTTTTCCTAAATTATCTAGTTAAAGCTTTGGTGGTTGATGATTTAATTGATGGATCAGT
>JAOXYD010169075.1:0-10095 GCA_028565735.1 Pinacopodium congolense | reverse complement strand
CTCAAAACCTATCAAGCATCAAATCTAAACACATTTAACAACTTAGTTGAATTGAAATTAAACATTCATCCTATAAATTAATTAAAGATTACAAAATAATTAACTTAAATAACATAAACTTTAATTAATTCATAAATAAAACCATAACATAGAAGATTAAAGGTTAGAAATTACCAAAGATGGATTTGAGATGATTAACTAACTCTAATCCACGTGATTACAACTTCTGAAACTCATAAACAACCTACAAACGTGATTTTAAAAAGATTGAAACTAAAAACTAACCTAACACTAAATTAGATCTAAAAATAAAAAAGAAAAATGAGTTTTTAATCCTAAGCTACTTGGTTCTGGAGCCTAGAGAAGACCTTGGCTTTATAGGAGAGCAGCAACAGCAAGTGGGGAGATAGTTAGCTGCAATTACTGAAGAATTTACTAAAAACCCATGTCTGTGCCTTAAATGACCGGTGCACTGACATACAACGGCATTGTTAAAGGATGAATATGCCATTGGTGATAGTTTATTTTTGACTCCTTCAACAGTGGTCTGTGGATCCATCAACGTTGGTTAGCCAGACTGTCGTTGATGGTCCAAATTTGGATGATTTTGTTTCCTTTTTGCTCAATTCTCAAATTATTTACATAAATCTGCACATTAAATATTTTAAAATACAAATTAAACATTTAAGCACTGAAATAGAGGTAAATAAACATAAATTAACATAAAAAAATACTATAAATTTCACCCATAACAACTCCTCCACACTTAAGTTTTTGCTTGTCTTCAAGCAAACCAATCATTCAACTTTCTTAAATTAGTAGAATGTAAACATGCCAGAGCAAGCTAAAAATTTTTAAGGTTCGAATGTCTTTTAAACCTGAGACCATTTCAAATACGAAGGCATATTGTTCAGATATTTGTGAGGTAAAATTTAGAAAGTATTTACATAATAAGTTCTTGTTAACCAATGCCTCATTATCTATAATCAGATCCTGGTTTTCTTTTCTGTGATGAGACTCTCGTGAATATTCTTATGAACCTATTTATAGTTCTAGTGGCTTATAATTTCAAATCTATTACAGTGAAGAGACGCATGTTTTTTTAGTTAAGGCAATAGAAGGAAAGTGTGAAGTTAGAAAGAAAAATGATATGCCTAGAATCAATTCCCTCATAAATTTTGATAATATTTTCTTTTGTGAGCACCTATATGATCTAGTTAAAAGATCTCTTAAGCAAGTAAATTTAGGAGAGCCAATTTTGATGACTTAAGCTAATCTATTTTATTCATTCCATCTGTTAAGAAAATTTTCATGTGAAGTAGTGCTCAAGCCAGCGTTGTTTTTATTTTGAATGGAATTATACTCTTGCAATTACGATCTCATACTAGGTTAAGATACTCAACTGGGAGTGGGCATTGTGATGCTGCGTGTAAAAACAGGAAGGGTAACTGTAAAGACTGAGAAACTGATATAGACATTAACAAATAGAAAGAAGCATCTCAGGATAATTTTTTGGCCACATTGGACATATTTGCTGCTTGTGGTGGTTTTTCAAAGAGGTTGAGACAAGCTAGTAAATTCCTTTATCTATTTAGAATTTCAAACTAAATAAACTTATTTGTTATTATGAACTTGATGATTATTTATTGATTTTGATGTCATTGGTGTTTCATCTACTAAATAGGCCATTAAATATGAACAGTCTGCTGGTGAAGCATTCAAACTTAACCATCCATAGTCTTTAGTGTTTGTGAACAATTACAATATAATTCTTAGGTATGTAATTGTGTTGTGGTTATGATTGCTTCTTTCCTTGCTATCAGTTTGAAAATACTTCTTATGGATTCCAATTCAGAGCTATAATAAAAAGTGAGGAGATATAGATGATTGTATCTCAATTCCTAATGCTACTAAAATGGCTAATGATCTTGATGAGAAGGTGGTTAGTGATTTACCATCTCTAGGAGAGGTGGATTTTATCAATAGAGGACCATCATACTAGGCAAGCATCAATTTTTACTTCTTTGCATTAAAATTCCATATGTGTTGTTTAGTGAATGTCAAGCTTTAAAAAAATTATGTTTTCCTTGCAGGGATTTTCTAGAATGAACAAGTTTAATCAAAGCACTCCGAGTAAAGTCTAATGTGAGATGATTTTAGCATTCTTGTCATTTGCTAATTACTTCCGATGGTTGAAGTATTTCCTCTTAGAGAATGTGAGGAACTTTGTATAGTTTAACAAAGGACAAACTTTCCATTTAACTCTAGCTTCGCTTCTCGAGATGGGTTATCAAGTAAATGCTGTCATTACTCAAATAGCATTCCTTCCTATCATTTAGTTCCAATATTCACTTCCCAAGACCATAGCTTCCATCAAAACAAAAAGAAAATAAGAAAATTTTAGGTTTAGTTTGGTATACTTGAAGCTGGAATTTATGGAGTTTCTTAGTCACAAAAATGAGCATTTATTTGGGCAACTTCTCTTAGAGAGATACTTCCAAAATGGCCAGAACCTTTGCATGTCTTTGCTGCTCTAAAGTTAAAAGTCACATTGTTAAAGGATTTGCAGTATGCTACTATTTAAAGCACTATTTGTAAACATATCTTCTATAATGTCAATATTGACTGCTATGAAGCTATATTACAGTTGCAAAGTTAGCTATAATTGCCAACCTAGCTATTTTTAATTTGTCTTTAGTATAGGAGAAGATGTATATATATAAATAGATCTCTTGTGCTTGTAATAAGATACGGGAAATACATTCAATATATTCCTATCATTCTCACATGGTATCAGAGACTTTGCTAGGTTTATAGCAATACATTTCCTTAGGCTCAAGTGTCCTGGTCTCCAACCTTTTTATTTAAAGAGATAGTTTAATTTGTTTAATTCTTTTGGCTACTCCATTCAATATTTTACAATGTCTATATATACCAAATTTCTTTACTCTTCGTCTAGATCATATAGCTGGAAACGACAGCATCAATGGAGCTTCCATGCAACCCCATATGCTACCTGAATCCATTGCTGAAACTAACCCTATTTTTCTACCCAATCTGCCAAACTTGAGGAAGAAGACAGACAAAACGATGTTGTTTGCCAAACTTCCAAAATGACGTTGTTTTAACGTAGAACAAAATCTTTATTACATTAAATAACATATATCTTCTAGGCATAAAACATCACTGTTTCTCATCTTTGCCAAATCCATGTGTTAACTTCTCATTCATCCACGTCTCAAATTCTGATTCGTCCACGTGTCTAATTATGGGATTGCCACGTGCCTGATTCTGGTTCCACGACATGTCGCCTTCTAGTTGTGCAATGTATTTTCTCTTTTGGTTTTGGTCTTGTTGACCTTAGCTTTGACCAGCCAATTCACCCTCTTCTAATCCAGTTTCTTTATAATCTAGATAGGTTCCTAAGGTATTAAGATGTTTCAGATCCATTTTTTAGGTCAGATTGGTCGAATTAAAACTCTACATATAAGTTCTCTCCGTCCTTTTATTGTACTAATCTCATTATGAATGCTTCTAAACTTTTTTAATACATTCCCAATCCTATTAATGTTACTTTTGATGGATCAAACTATGATTTGTGAGCAGAGGAAATGTGCAGCTTTTTTAAGGGAAGGCTTCTTTGGTGTATTTTTATTGGAAAAATACCTAAACCAACCAAAAGTGAAGATGAAACGAAGAGAAATTTATAAAAAATTTAGTATCTTGGGATAGATTGAACCATTAAATCTTAACATGGTTTTGTAATACATGTGCTAAAGTGATCAAGCTCGACTTTAGACGTTTTGATATAGGTAATCTCTCTTTGAATCTCATTTCTATTAGTCAATTATGTGAACTTGGTGTTAACTTATCTTTTTTTAGTTGTGGTTGTACTATGCAAGATCCACAAACGGGCGAGATCATTGGAACAGGGCGTAAGGTCGGAAGGTTGTTTGAACTCACTTCGTCACATCTTTCCTTTAAAATTACTATTAGTGCTGTTACTTCACATCTTGGGCATTATCGTCTTGGTCATCCTTCTAATGCTAGATTAAGCTCCTTAGTTTCTAGTGGTTCTTAAGTCCTGTTAAAATTGAATATTTTGATTGTGTTTCATGTCAACTTTCAAAATGTCATACTTTACCCTTTTTTCTAAATAATTCTATTTCTTCAGCACATTTTGATATGATTTATTCTAATATTTGGGGTTCTCCTCGCCGTAATACTATGGGTGGTTTAAAATATTATGTTATTTTCCTTAATGATTTTTCTCGTTACACATAAATTTACCTAATGAGTCATCGATTTGAATTATTCTCTATTTACTTTCATTTTACTAATATGATTCAAACTCAATTTTCTTATAAAGTTAATGTTTTCTATGCTGAAAATGCCATGGAATACAAAGATACCAATTTCACTGAATTTCTTGCCCACCAAGGTACTATTATTCAAAGGTCTTGTCCAAGTATCTCTTAACAAAATGATCGAGCAGAATGTAAACATAGACATATTTTTTATACTATTCGAGCCCTTATCCTATCCTTTTGTTGTCTAGAGAGTTTTTTGGGTGAAGCTGCTCTCACTGCCGTGTATACTATAAATCGTATTCCTTCTCCTATCATTCGAAATATCTCTCCCTATAAAAGTCTTTTAAAATGTGCTCCTAATTATCAAATTCTTAAAGTTTTTAGGTGTGTCTACTTTGTTCTTTTACAACCTCATGAATACACTAAATTAGAACCACAAGTTTGATTATGCTGCTTTTTATGATATGGTATTAAATACAAAGGGTTTAGATTTTGGGATCCTTTATCACAAAGACTTCATATCTCTCGTTATGTAACCTTATGGGAACATAAGATGTTTTCAAATCTTTCAAAATTTCAAGTCAATGAGCCTCCTCGTCCTTTCTTTTCCGATCCTACCATATCTCTTTTTCCTAATCTTTCTCTTGCAGGTTCCTCTAATAGCTCTTAAAGCTCCACTCCACCTTTGCCTAATCCTGTTACATCTTCTACGTCTGTTGATCTCCCAAGTACACCACATGATCTTTCTCCAACCCTACCACTCCCTCTTCATCGTATTGATTATGTAAGTCAACCTTCTGTCCGTCTTTATGATTTTCATGTTTATTTCACAATTGTCTCTCTATATGTACATCGTACTTATCGTAAGGCCAGTTCTGACCCTTTATGGCAGCAAGCAATGATAAAAGAACTCCAGTCTCTCACTAACAAAAATACTTGGGATTTGGTTAACTTATCTCCAGATAAATCAGTTTTTGGTTGTAAATGGTCAAGACTCGAGTTGATGGGTCTATTGAAAGATACAAAGCCCAGCTTGTTGCTAAAGGATTCATATAGGAGTACGACATTGACTATGAGGAGACCTTTGCTCCAGTAGCCTGCTTGACCTTAGTCCACAATCTCATTGCTGTAGCTACTAGCAAACATTAGAAGTTATTCCAAAAAAATGTAAAAAATGCCTTTCTCAATGGTAAATTTATAGAGGAAGTATACATGAAGCCTCCTATTAGGTATGATCATCCTTCGCATAAAGTTTCGTAAAGCCTTGTATAGCCTTAAACAGGCTCATCAGGCCTAGTATACAAAATTTCACTCCACTGTTAGCCTTCTTGGTTTTTAATCTAGTCCTTATGATCATGTTTTTTTTCTCCACAAAATTGATAGAGATTATACTCTTCTTCTTCTTTATGTGAATGACATAATCATAACGAGTGATGACACACAAAATATTTCCACTATTCATTCCTTTTAATGTCAACGGTTTAAGATGAAAGATCTTGACAATCTCAGATATTTTTTTAGCCTTAAAGTCTCATTTAATGACATAAGTTACTATTTGTCTCAAGTAAAGTTCCATACTAATCTCATCTCTCGTACGAGGATCACTGACATTAAGATTGCTTGTACTCCACTTGATCCTAGCGATTATCTTTCCTCTACTAATGGAACTCTTCTCAGTGATGGTACAATTTATCACCAATTAGTTAACAGCCTTATATATCTCACTGCATCTCGTCCAAATATTGACCATATTATTTATATTATTAGTCAATTTATGTCTGCACCTCATTTCACTCACTTTTCTGTTATCCTTCATATTCTTCGATATGTTTGTGGTACTTTATTTCATGGCCTTCACTTTCATCATTCTTCTCCACTAGAGTTGCAAACATACTTTGATACTGGCTGGGCTGGAGATCCCACTAATCGTCGCTCTACTATTAGCTATTATTTCTTCTTGGGCACATCTCTTATTTCATGTCGTAGTAAGAAAGAAACAATTGTCTCTCGCTCTAGCATAAAATCCAAATATCGAGCCCTTACTGGCACTACTTCTGATTTTCTCTGATTATGATGGTTACTTCAAGATATGGGTGTTTAATCATTTATAGTTCCTCTATTTTGTGATAATCAAACTACCGTGCAATTTTCTCACAACGATGGTTTTCGAGATTGATTGTCATCTTATACGTCATCATCTTCTCCAAGACACTATATAACTCGTTCCCATTTCTTTTCAGTCTTATATTACAAGAATCTTTACCAAGTCACATCCTCCTCACTGCTTTCAAGATCTTGTATCCAAACTCAAGTTGTCCTCTTCTTTACCGCCATGAGTTTGAGGGGGGTGTAAACAAATCTTTTATAATGTCAATATTGATTGCTATGAAGTTGTATTACAACCTCAAAGTTGGCCATAATTTTCAACCTAGAAATTTCTTAATTTTTCTTTAGTATAGGAGAAGATGTATATATATATATATAAATCTCTTGTGCTTGTAATGAGATGCAAGAAAATATAGAAATACATTCCATCTATTCCTCTCATTCTCACATTATCAATTGAGCCCCTTTCTATCCCATAACTATCAGAGCTATAATTTGTGATCTTCCTCCTATTGGAAATGCTACCTTTAAGAAAAATCTAGAGGTACTTAATATATCTTAAAATCTCAATTTTGACATGTTATGACAATATTTAACATGTAGATCACATTGTGTCATAATCTAACCCTTTCTTATCTAGTATAATGATGATCCAACCTTATGGTTCCAAAAGAAAATTCGAGGAGACATGGTTGTGCTGATTGATTACATATCAAAAGAACCAAATGAGCTGAATCTCCTAAAATGTCAGCATATGTACCAAAGGGGCTAGGCATTGATTGACATGATCTACTAGATGAAAAAGTAAATACTTTAAACTTCTTGTGTTAATGCCATTAGATTATTTTTGTTTGTACTTGAGTTTATTGTTTTCCAAATTAAGGTTAAAGTTTCTACTAGAAAGTGGTTGATCTGATACCATGGTATCTACCAATCACGACCAAGCGTCACAACTAATGGAAGGATCTCTTTAGAAGATTAGATTGGGAAGGGAACTTCCCAATTTCAATTACAGATCCCTAACCCATGGGCAAGGTAGGGATGTGAGTTCATCTTGATTAAGACAAAATCCTTACAGTTTATGAATGTGCCCGCACTCAGGTTAGTTGATTCTCAAATTTCTTGAAAAATGTTAAGTTTCTTAGTCATGTTATAGAGCATATAGATCAGAAAAGGGGTTATGCCCTTTAATGTAGATATTCTTTTCTTTCACTTATGTTTGACTGTAAAATTGTGTTCAAAAATTAAAGTTTACCAATCAATTTGAATCTTATTTATAATCCAATCTAGACTCAAAAAGTTGATGAGGCCCCAGCAGTGAACTTTTGAGTTAGAGCTTGATTAGGTTTCAAATAAAATTTTGAGTTCAGATTGAGTTCAAGCTTAGTATTACTGAGTTTGAAACCCAGTTAAAAACTCAATATTTTTATTCCAAAAAAGTTTGATTTAAACCTGATCAAATCAAACATAGCTTATTAAATTCAAGTGAAGACTTTTTACCAAGTTTACTGAAGATGATTGCATAACTTTGCCCTCAAATCTCTATTTTTATTACAAGAATTTCTAGATTGTTATCAGTTTTCTAGAAACATTCAGCACAAAAACCCTCAGACTGGGGATGCTTTACCTCCCTCATTGGCCTATACATTGGGAAGAAAACTCAAGGAAGCTCTTGATAGTAAAAAGCAAAATACTAGAATGTAATAAACTCTTTGATATTGTGATTCTTCTTTCATCTCATTCAGTTCAAGTGGTAAAGGTCCTAAAAAACACAAATTCTATCAAAATTATTAAATCAATGATGATAATTATACAAAACACCTTTTGCCTTTTCTAAGGACTACTCAATAATGATAGGTTAATACTGCTAATTCTATGATAATGGATATTCCTAATTATACAAAAATTTAATTACATAATATTATTACAATGCCATATACTAATTTAGGTGCTTGAAATTTGATTCACACGATGATCACGCCTAGCCTTACCTCATCAAAATGATAGTTGTTAATAGAAATTGTAGTCAGATGAAAAATACATCAAAATCATGTCCTTTTACCATAAGACTGTTTATGTATTCTTAGACCTAAGCATACAAAACAACATAGCTTAACTAAATCCTAAGAAAAACAACATTATAAACAGAGCCTGAAAAATGGAAGTTTAGGGGAAAATCATGCTATGAAGAATTTCCCCAGGTTGCTCTATTATATATTGAATCAATTATTATGGTCTAGCATAATCTTATGACAATTTTATTTTTAGTATGCATATGTATCATTTGGACTAATTATAGGATGGACATTATATTACTAACCATACTTTGAACCCTTAGACCTATTCATTAATTTCACCTAAGCCTATTTATTAGATATATGGTTCACTATAATGTGTTTACTTTAACCTAATTGATGTATTCTTAAAGGTTTTCTTCTGACTTGTTGTCAATTTATTACGGCATTGTAATGGTATGTGATATAAGTTGGTGAATTAGATTCAACGAACCCTGGTTTTCTATTTTTCTGTTGTGTTTTGATTTTTTGTGGCAGAGAATTATGGCTTCCAGTAAACTTTTTTCACCTTTAACAAGCAATTTTTTCAATCATATTGTTTATACATGCTTCAAAGCTATGGAATCTAGTTATTATCTTTGTTAAAATTTCCTTCAATTGGTATCAGAGCCAAATCCATAAGTTTTAAAGGTGTTATTTTTGTTCTTCAATCTTATATATAAATTTTTTAATTTTTGATTTATTTTATACCCATTTTTGTAAACTCTTGTTAACAATGGGTATGTTGTTTTTTGGGCACAAATACTTTATATGTTATTTATATAAGCATTAATATGTGTTTTAGATAAGATTTTGCAACAAAAATTGTTGAAATATATGAGTTTTTTGTTATGGTATCCATAGTTAAAATTTTTTGTTCTTACATCCGTTTTTGGGTGGGTTTTTCGTTAAAATAGATCTTTTAGATCTTTTAATCTTTGAAAAAGGAGCAAAACCCCTGTAAAATGGTTGAAAACAACTTTCCTTATGGTTAAATATAGTCGATTCGGTTCATGGATAACCCACAATTCGTTTTGACCTATTTGGAGGTTGAAAATGAAATATTTACAGTTTTGTTATTATAGTTTATTTATGATTATACTATTTGGTGTTATTTACAGTTTTACCATTACATATTATTTACAATTATGCCATATGACATTATTTACAGTTTTGCCATTATAACTTATTTACGCTTTTGCCATCTCATATTATTTACATTCTTGCCATTATAGCTTATTTACAATTTTGCCATTTAGTATGATTTACAGTTTTGCCATTACAACTTATTTACAATTCTGCCATCTAATATTTTTGCCATTACAATTTATTCACAAATCTACCACTACTTTATTTTTACAGTCATGCCTTTATTTATAAATTTCCAACTTTGTCTCTACTTGTAAATTTGCAGTCTTTCCATTAATAATAATAATAATAATAATAATAACAAAAATGTTATATATATGTATGTGTGTGTATTATTAAATATTAAAAATTTATTGTCATTATTTTAGGGATTTCTAAGCATGATTTGTTTATAATTCAATTACATGCTTTATCCAATTACATGATATCTTAGCCATATTTTGGATTACATTTTTTTGACTAGTTATCTTCCATTC
>JAOXYD010169064.1:0-10096 GCA_028565735.1 Pinacopodium congolense | reverse complement strand
TTGAACTTACTCATATAAAAATAAAATTAAGGAAATTCCTTTTATATATCTTAAAATTACTTTTTTCCCTCAAATTTGTTTCTTTTATATCTTCTTGTTCTTCATATTCTTCACTTGAAGCACTAATCTTGAGCTCTAACCTATGCAAACTTAAACATCTTGCATTTTCATATCTTATTTACACTTCAAAATTTAATCCTTAGTAATAATAATGTTTTATCATCATCAAAACACTTGATTGGAACCTCCTTTTGTTCAACATCTAGGGTTTTTATTATTTAAGTTACATGATTTACGCATGTGAGACTATGAATTAAGTTAACTATTCATTAGTTCCTAATGTTATTGAGCCATTAAATCGAGAGATCATATCTTAGATTATTGGTGAGTCATCGTGAACTCTCAAATAATAAATTTACCTATCCAAGTAGTTAGGGTAAGTAAGGATTGATCCCACAGGGAGCTAATAGTGTTTGAGAGCTATTTCAAATATTGTAAAAAAAGAAAAGAAACTAAAAACAAACCCATAAAATTGAACGACATTAAAATAAAAAGTAATGACAAACAATGAACACAAAACAAATAAATAAAAACATAAAAGCAAAATAAACAGGTGACATTAAAAGAAAGTTGGGCGGAAGATAAATCTGGGATTCTAAACTTATAATTGATCATCGAAATAAATAATTTGTGATTAAATTAAAATGCTAGCTTATAGGTTTGAAGAATCTCTCAAACCCTCAGTTTCTCTAATTCTAGATAGGTTCTATATGATAGAAAACATATCCCTAACCATGATGCAACCTATAATAAGCTCTCTAAATTTAACGACGTGTCAACTTTAACTCACTAGAGAACAGTTAACCTAAGCCACAATCTCGCAAGCTCGAATTATGTAACTTAGAGAATTGGAATCCTAAACTAATTGGTTAAGTATCCTAACAAATCCAACTAACCTATTGCTACTTATAAAAATTGCCAAGGACAATTATATATTACATGACTTAATCCTACCAATTAGACTAGGAATTATACCTAGGGTAGACTAGGAATTATACCAATTAGACTAGCTAATTCAAAGCATTAATTCCTAATTCATGAAATTTATACAGAATCCCAATTCAATCCTAACCTAAATCACAAAATCCATTCAATTTCTAGTCAATTCTCCCAATTATTTATCCAAAATTCCACCATTAACTTCCAACCCAAGACTAAACTAGCTAAACATAACTAAAATAATTAAAACAACAATTAAATAAACTAATAACATAATAAAATAAATAAAATAAAAGCTGAATAAATAAATAAAACACAAAAAATAATAAACAAAATGCTGGAAGATTAAATAAAATGCTTAGATTAACAAAAGTAACGCATTCTATTAATAAATAATAATAACCAAGGTTCAACAATAATGTCCGAACAAAATAAAAAATACAAAAATAAAGCAATAATGAAATAAAAGAGTAGTAAAAAAACCAAAAACTAGGAGTATTCAAGATAAAAAAATATAATTGCAAAAAATGAAAAAAAAAAACAATAAAACGCCCTACAACTAAGAAAATAACTAAGGAAAATTGAAAAATATATAAGGAACGACACTACTGTGCTTAAAATATGGGATCTGCCCTCTTCTGTGCGACACTGGTCTCTTTTATATGCTGCCTTGTCAAAAAGTCACATTTCTGGCATTTTTATTTATTTTTTCTTAGACGTGTCGTATAAGGTGGGCTGCAAATATTGCTTTGTTCTCTCCCGTCTAGCCCTTTGACCAGGTTTGAATAGGCCATTTGACCTTTGACTGTTGAGCCTTCTTCCTTGCTTTGGTCTCTCCTGAGAATGAGTGAGTTTGGCTCTTGACTTTGGCTTTGGAAGTTTGGAAGGTGCTCATTCGGGAACAGATCTCTCTCGAGCAGGCATTGGATGCTTTAGCCTTTGAAATTTTTGCCTTGATTTGTGTGTTTTTCCAAGTTAGATGGCCTTCTTTTAATAAGCTCATATACTCTTTTTTTTTCTTAAGTGTTTTAGCTTACTTTTTCTTACTCTATTTCTGTTTCTTTGCTTCAATTCTCTTCTAAATCTTCATGCTTTTATCCAAGTTTTGTATTCCATCATTAAATCTACATGTAAAATTATTAGGAGCACAAAATGAGCAACTAAACATAAAAATAGGAATGACTTCAAATGAAATAAAATATAAAAATTATAAAAAAATCCATTCATATCAATTATCACATAGCTAGGGGTGAATTTTCAATTATATCATATTTATCTATAGTTGGAGGAATTTAGGATGCCTCGTACCTAAGTCTATAGGTTAATATCTTATGTATAACACAATCTACATATTTTGTATGATCAATTGTAATTCATGAGTCTCATAAATATTTTATGCTCATCTTTTTGTTATTGTTGTATGCTTCTTTATAGTTTGCATTCTTAATTTACTTGTTTTAATTTCATTAGTTCTAGTTTTTATTTATTTTTCATTTAATAAAATTAGGGTTTATTTTTATTTTTATTTTTCTTTTGTGAAACATTAGAAATAGCATCGACACTAATTAGTTCTCCGTGAGACTGACTTTGACTTACCCTACTACATAACTAAAAATTTAGGTATTTATTATTTAGTGGCTTGTGACAACCTTATCAAAATTTTGACACCATTGTCAAGAAACTAGTGTTAGTGTTTTGTTATTTCTTATGTTATTTTTTTATTCACTTTTGTCACCTTATTTTTTGTTTGCTTTTGTTTTGCATATTTTTCAAACGTGGACTTAAGCGATAATGACTCATTACCAGTGGATGCTAAAGAAGCTTATAACTTCTATTTTTAATCTTTTCGATGGGTTTGAATTGGTTGCTATTTCACAATTGGAGCAATAAGTGACGGACCTCACATCTTTAGTAGAGCAAATGGTGATGGATGAAGAACAAGCTAAGGTATGTGGTATTTGTTCAATTTTAGATCATCCTTCTCATATGTATACTACATTATAGGATAAGTAGCAAGTCTATGCGCTTGGATGGTTCCATATCCAACAAGGATGTATGATCCTTACGCTCCCACTTATAATTTTGGGTAGGAGGATCATCCTAATTTTTTATATGGGAGAAATCAACAAGGAGTTGGTTTCAACTTCAGACATCCTACCACACATTAGCAATAAGGATTAAATTCTTTGATAAGATGCTACCAAATTCAATCACATTTTTAGCCTAGGTTTAGACCTCCTCCACCACCATAAGCTGTTTGGATGTCTTTGGAGGAGATCATATAGAATTTGGCTACAAACGCTCTTCAATTCTAGTAAGAAATGAGAAGTAATTTGAAGAACTTGGAGAATTAAGTTAGCCAATTGGTGGCAATTAGTACAAATCCTAGGGAGAATATAGGCTCAATTTTCAGTAAGACTTCCTAGTAAACTGGAGACCAATCCTATGGAGAATATATCTGTTATTTCTTCTCAAAGTAGGGCTCAATTTCTGAAGAAGAAAGTGGAAGAGGAGATAGTTTGAGAAAATAAGGAGGATGAAAAATCTCCTAAGGTAAGTGGTATATCTTTTATTACTACTAACTAAGTTTTGATTCCTTTTACTAACATGTTAAAGAAGAAAGAGATAGTATAAGAGAAGAAGAAGAAATAGGAAGCAGAAGAGAACAAAAAAGAGTAAGAGCCGCAAGATGTAATGATTTTGAAGGAGCTGTGGATGAGTAAGCTGAAGTTGGAGGGTAATGAGAAGGTCAAAATCTCTAAAACCATTGCCTACTCTACTAGGGAGACCATCCTACATAAAAGGTGATCTCCAAAGTGGAAAGTGGACTTTGGAGTATGATAAAGAGGTAATAAGATTTAACTTCCCAATGCTACACGACATCTTATTGACTATGGACCAGTTTCAAAGGAAACTGTTACTGGTTCATCAACTCACTCATGCCTTTTTCTTGTAGGGCCTAAATTTCCATTTTATACTAGATGATGCATGAAATAAGAGTTAAGTTAAAGACCTAAAACAAGCACTTGTTGGGAGGCAACCCAACTTTTTTCTTTAAGTTTTTATATCTTTTTTTAAGATAGGCCTTTAGTTGTTTTCTATTTGAGTGCTTTTACTTCCTTTTACTTTCTTTGTTTTTTAGATGCGAAAGTGGATTGAAACTTTTGATGATCAAGGACATCATGGATTACCTTATTTAGGGTAGTATTCTTAGCCCTTATTCCTCCTACTATGCTTACATTATTTTGAACCTTGCTAATAATTTGAGTTAGATGTGGGGAGATGAACCTGTTTAGCAGTTATATATTACACACATTTGATTTATTATTAGTTTAAAGGTGATTATTTACATTTCATCTTGAAATGATCTTGATTATTAAAGGATTTTTAATTGTAGTGTTTTAATTCCATTTATGCTTTTGACTTAATGGATATTGATCAAACCTTAAATGATTTCTAACCTCATTTTTTTTATTTTTCTTTTTCTTTTGAATGCTTGAATATGTTTAGTAACCCCTTTTATATTATAAGTGTTTGAGGATATTTCATATTGCTTGTAATGTGAATTTGGAATTGGATGTGTTGTTTAAATTGAATTTTTTATGTGTTTTGGTTAAATAAGAAAGTATGTCTTTCACTCTGCTAGATTTAGACCAATGAAAGGGTTAAAGTTATGAGTGATGTTAATAGCCATTTAAGAGTATGATTTAACCTAGTAACTAAGCATTTTCATGACAAAATGTTCACCTTCATGTTACAAAGTTAGTGAAATATCAAACAAACCAAAAGCAGTATCTTCGTTGAGTAATCAAGATAATTCATGAAAAGGAGTTTGTTCTCATGTAAAACATTAGGTGACCTCCACGAAAATGCTCCAAAGTTGAATTTGTATTTTATTTTAGTTTAGTTGTTTTGAACATCCTTGACTATATTCATACGATGACTTAAATTATTAGTATTATACATTAAGGCTTACTTCTTTACTAACTATGTGTTTTATGTATGCTCAATAGAGTTTTCGTTATGATGGAGTTAAGATTTATATACTAGTTTAATAGCATTAATTAGTTTTTGTTTGTACTCAATTAAATTTTGACTTTTGACTGAGATTATTTAAGTGAAATGTTTAAGTCATTGCTTGAGTATAAGCAATACTTCAAGTGTTAGGGAACTTGATAGGGAATTTTTATGAATTTTCATATGTGATTTAATGTGATCTCACCCTTGTTTTAATGCCAATATTCCTAAATTGTGTTCATTATCAATTGATATGTAAGTTTGGAACGTAAAAGACACAATCTAGTTAAAAAAAGCCAAGTTTGGAGAAGAATTGAGCAAAATGAGCAAGAAGGGTGCTTGATAGAAGATTAACGTGGATGAAGTACTACTCAATGGCACCATTGATCCTTATGGAAGATATTTTTAATGCCCAACTTCTAGTGTCTTCAATGGTGATTTGACAAGAGGTCATTGATGGCACTGTTAACTACTTTTAAGCATCTTAAAAATGTTTTTGTCTAATAAATTCAAGGGAAATCAAGTCTATTTACCCCCAAATATTTAACCCTAATTGAGTGGGGTATTTAAGGGAGAATAGATTAAGAGAAGGCAGCTTTCGTCACTTTTGTTTCTCCTTAGATTAGTAGATAGTTTTTCTTCATTTTCTTCATAGTTTTAGTTAGCATATTTTCCTTTATCACCTTTTATTTGTATAACCTTGTTATATAATGTTCTTTAGGACTTAAATGCCTTTTTTACAGTTTGGTTTTGCTGTTCATTACTATTATTTTTGTTTATATACTTGTCATTTCTTTTTGGTTTGTTTAAATACTTATTGAATCTTTGAATATAGTTAGTAAGTTTGTTGAATCTTTAATTTTAGCTATCTTTTTCTTGTTTTTTAATGGATTTTTCCATGTTAATTTTAATTTTCATTAATTTCATTACATTTAGCTAGTTTTCTCTTGAGTAAGAATATATTAAAAAGAAAGAACGAATTATAATTGTGACATGTGAATTGGAATTTGAATGGGTATTATGTTTTATTTTAGGGTTGAGTTGAAACTCTAATGAAATTTCAAGAATTAGGATTCATTTTGTAGGATTGACCATCCTACTTGTGATTTCTTGTTTAATTGTTAAGTATGAGCTTATGATTCGTAATTGTCCTGATGATTATAATAAGAAGCAATAGGTTAATTGAATTTGTAATTAAGACTTAATCAACTTACCTTATGGTTTTGATTCTTTAAGTTACATGATATGTGCATATGAAATTATGGCTTAAGTTAGATGTTCCCTAATTTCTAATGCTACTACACCTTTAAATTTAGAGATTATATCCTAGGTTATCGCGTAGTTAGGAGTGAAGTTTTGATCGTATCGAATTTACCTATAGTTGGAAGAATGGAAGACAGAGGTCATACCTAAATCTATAGGCTAATATCTTAAGCATAACATAATCTATATGTTTTTTATGATTGATTGTACTTCATGGGTCACATAAATATGTTCTGCCCATCTTTTTGTTATTGTTGTTTGCTTCTTTATAGTTTGTATTCTTATTTTACTTGTCTTAATTTCATTAATTATAGTTTCTATTTATTTTTCATTTAATAAAACTAGGGATTATTTTTTATTTTTATTTTTCTTTTATGCAACATGAGAAATAATGTTGACACTAACTAGTTCTTTATGGAATCGACTAAATTACCTTACCACATAGTTAGGAAGTTAGGTGTTTATTATTTAGTGGCTTGTGATAACCTTACTGGTCCTACATTCATATATATGCAATGTGTGTGATAAAATATCAATATTTGATTTTTGAGTTTAAATCATACAACCTATTCCCTTTTGGGTGCCTTTAGGTTAATAATTAGTATCATTGCTAGTCTTTCTTTCTAAGCATTCTCTGTATTAATAAAAATGATAGTAACACACATGGAGGGATAAAACCTAACAAAGAATCTTACTTTGATAGCATCAATTATTTGTATTATAAAATTAAGATGAAAATTTTCCTAATGGTATAATGAATAAAACTGTGATAAATCATTAAAATGTACCTATCATCCCAACTAAAACTTTAACCATATATGATTGGACTAAATCCTTCTTTAAGATTTCATATAAATAGGATGAGAATGATATAATACTAGTTTCATTAAACCATAGAGCTTTCAATATCTTATCTTACACTTTGTGTCACAATAAGTTTAATAGAGTCTCAGTGTGTAAAACTGGTGAGATTTTACATTACACTTGGCATTACACATGAAAGAACAATTCAAGAGAAAAAAGAAAAGTGACTAGTATGCTTGTTCATTAATGTGATTTTTTTGATAGATAAGTAAAATAGTATTCATATAGAAATAAACGCTATATACATTAGAAACACAACTAAAGAGAGCTAATGAAACAAAGCTACCCTAAAGAAAGGCCAAAAGTAGCAGCTAAAAGGCATAACTACTATTACATGTTATTTGTACTAGCTTACGGAAACATCATGTGCAAAAATTCTCCTATCAATAAGAACTCTATAAATGTTTTAGGAATAAAAAATAGCAGTACTAAGTGCCAAAAGTGGTTGAAAATCATAGTTATTACCAAAAATTATTTAAAGGTCTTCTTGGTAGAGAGATTTGGTTCCTAAACTAATTGATAGTTGCCAAGGGCTTTATAATTCTTGAGATAAGCTATCTAGCTTCTCTTTCTTTGGCTTGGATTTGGTAGGAGATTTCCTAGCAAACATTTTAATTTTCTTTCCTCTTCTTACATGATTCCTCTTAACGTCTAGCTCGCTATCATTTTTGCTATAAATATTAAAATTGTTTTGGGGATTATTATCTCTTTGTACAAAACCAGAGTCTTCACTTTCTACCCAGTATTTTTTTCCCATGGATTTGCTTTCTACTTCTAGTTTAGTCTTCTGGTTATTTTAGGGAGTATATCCCTTTAAAGAAGATGTAGTGTCTCCTTTCTCTTCCTTATTATTCTTTATGCACATTCTTCCTAGACAAGACGAGTCAAATATGATATATGAGCACTTTTTGATGCTTCATCCCTTCTATATTGGGTTAGATTTTCCATAACCCTTATGGTTTACTAAAGCTCCTCAAGTCTTGAAGACAAAATTTGTATTATTTTATTTTCTTTCTTTGCTAACATTTTTACTAGCTTACCCTGCTCCATATGTGAGTATTCTTGTTGCATTGTCAATTGAGTACTAGTAAGGAATGAAGTGGCTAATTTTGTTTTATAAGATCAGCTAGAGGTGTGAATTGGAATAGATCTATCATTAGGAGACTGAACATGGTCATTAGTGCTCTTAGCTTTCTTGGACTAAAGTGTTATTCTTTCCTCATCATCATGGACACTTAAATTTCTCTTGAATGTTTGGGTTACTAGTTGCAAACCTCTGTGCTTAGTTTTTCTTTCCTCTACAACTAGATGAGTCTAATAAGTTTGAATCTTCTCTGAACCTAAACAATGAATCTATATCTAACATGTGTATTTGCTTTGTTATTACTGTTTTAAAAGGACTTAGAAACATTTAATAATATTGAGATAGTTTGCAATAATTTAAGTGTTTACCAAATGTTGGAAGCACTAAGTGATGACAATATAAGTGAAAAATAAATAAATAAATAAATAAAAATCTTACTACTCAAGGAGTAAGTTAACCATTTCATGAACATCATTACATGAGACCTAATGCCTAGTTAAATAACATAGAATATTCCCCGCTACCTAAGATATCCCGATACTACCTCGGTGCTTAACTGAAAATGTATAAGTCAGTTTTAGGACTCAAACTATCCTGACATCTACTCTTTAGACAGATGCCTAGTGAAATACAGTTATAATCTTATAATTTTATAAAACATGAAAATATCATTATCATAATCTGACCATTGAATATACCCTATTCGAGGTAAATCATTAATTGACTATCTCTTTCAAGTTCTCAATATATTGTAATTCCAATCTATCATGCCTTGTCACAATATTTCATATCCTTACATTCTTAAAGATTTCTATGTTCATGTATAACTCAAGATTAATATAGCATCTTATGTATCCACAAAATCAAATTTTGTTTACTGTATCATTTCATCATAAATCTACCATGCAAGTAATTCATCATAAGATCTATAACGTACTCTTAAACTATTTAATCACATAAATAAATATTGTCAATACTAATTAGACACTTCATGATCTCATGTAATTACACACTCTAATTAACATAGACAATTTATTGTGTAATATATAACATTTAAGATTTCATATAATATTTAATTCATATATATGTATATACTTTGATTAACCACTTACTAATATACCACCATCATAAAATTCATATAACTACCAATTTTTACGATTTACATAGCTCACAAAACACATATCATAGGTACACTCCAATTAACACATACAAATAAATCATTATAATGAAGTAATACCCAAAATTTACAATTTATTCTTATTTATTAAGCACATATATAGGAACACTCCAATTACCACTTACATGGTATTCGCAATAAATATATTTAAACACCTCATCTAAACTGTTGACCTTCTACTCAATCTCTTTGGCTTACTTGTCATGCGATGAACCTAAGTTCAAAGGTTGAATGCTTACTTCTCAAGGAGATTCACTTGGCTTGAAGCTGATAATAAAATGGTATGGTTTTGAGCTGCTAAAAGATGGTGCAACATACAATGGGGAAGGGAAAGGAACTCTCTTTTGTATATTTCCTTTCCTATGATCCAAAAAATTTAAATTTATTATTTCTTTATATGAGAAGGACTTGTATTAAACCTATTACAAAACCTTACTTTATGATGGAAACTAAAAATTTCTTGATTATGTTTGGACAAATGCATAAATGCAAAATAGGGAATCGTGTTATCCTCATTAAAAGTAGCTGATCTTTTCACTATAATGGATATTACTTGCACATGTGGATTTAAGTTGTTCCCAATATGATGCAAGCTCCTTATGTTAAATGAATTTGCACCCATGATACGAGCTACTTATGTTAAATGAGAGCTTTTTCTTCTTCTTCTCCTCCTCCTCCTAATCCAATGTGTT
>JAOXYD010169044.1:0-10096 GCA_028565735.1 Pinacopodium congolense | reverse complement strand
ATGTGATGCTCCCCTAGGATGATTACCTTCAAAACTTACTTTGAACCAATTTGAAACTACTAGATGCATGTTATATGGAAAGAATTAAGGCCTTCTTTGTTTTTAAATCCTTGACTTAAATGACCCACCAAATTTGTTATCCCTTGTAACCCCTTCTAAGCCTTTAACCTTACTTTTTTTAAAAGTAAACACCTTACATCAAAAACCCGAAAATCCCATTAGCCTACCTTATCACAAGTTTAATAAAGTACTAAGTACGCATTAGTTTGAGATTTTAGCTACATTTTTGTTTCTTATTAGATGAGTTGATATTTAAGTTGCTAAAGTTTAAAAGATTGCATGCACTTAGTCTCTTTTAAAATGAATTGATGGAATGTAATGGTTGTGTTTAATTTGCTTGAGGACAAGTAAAGGTTTAAGTGTGGGGAAGTTGATAAGTATGTTTTCGTGTTATGATTCTAGGTCGTTTTTAGGCATTTTAAGTGTTTTTTGTATGTTTTAATCTTAGTTAGTATGAAATTTTGCTTCCTTTCATTATATATTTAGATGTTTGATTGTTTCTTGGTATTGTTTAGTTTTTTAGGGTAAAATATTAACTTTTTTGAGAAACGGGTTGATACACTTTGATTTTTGGAATTATAGGTAACGAATGAGATCTAAAATCAGCATTAACTTTCATATTGTACATTCGGTGATACATTAGATGCCCTTATAGAGGTTGGATTGCAATGGAATTTTACAGGGACCTAGAAAAACATGTGAGGAGCCTACATACCAAATTTTAGGTCAAAAGGAGGTTTTTGGACGAAGATATAGTGAAATATTGATTAGAGATCAAAGTTGGAAAAAGCTGATTTGGTATGATGACGTGGCAAAACCTGTAGAGACATGTTTTATGAATTTTTGGGATTAAGAGGTCATGCGAATTAACCTAGCAACCACATTATAACCCTAGGAGAAATCCAAGATAGAAAAGAAGGTTTTTGTGGAGAGAAGAAAGGTGAAGAATACAATTTTTGGTGAGGAGACTAAAGATTCATCAAGTGCTCTCCATATTTTCCTAAAAAGGAGGCTTCAACCAATACCATTAGTTTTCTCTTTTCCTTTAGTTTCCTTTTGATGTTTAATCTGAATATTATTTGTTTGAATATGATTATGGGTTTCTAAATCTAGTTTAGGGATTGTTCTTGAATTGTTTGTCTAACTTTATTCTTATTAATGTAATGCATAGTTATTTGTGTTGATTGTTAAGCTTATAATCAATTCAAATTGAGAGATTATTTTGATTTATTTGAGTTAGAGTGCATAACAAGAGTTGGTAACTTAAAGGACTTGCAATTAACAGATTAATAAGTGGTTGAAGAGAGATCTTAACTATTTTATTAATTACCTAAATGATTACTTCACATCTAGTTGAGTATTTAGGGAAGGTTTTGTAGATTGAGAGATTACAAGATTAATTCTATCTTACTTCAATTAGGGAAATTAGTTACACCTTGAGAGAGGGTAATGAAACTTTATAAAATTTTGGATTAAACACAATTAAATCGATAAGATGAAGGAGAATGAATAAGGATAGAAAAACTTTTAAGTCTCCACTATTGAGTATCTTCTTTTTTCTACTTTCTTCTACAATTATTTTCATTCAAGTTTCATTAGTTTAAGTTTAATTTTCAGTTTCTACAATTTTATTTTACCTTAAATAAAGTGAAGTTCAGATCGTTAGGTGTCTAGATTCAATCTTTGTGAGATCGATATCAGTTATACTATAAGTTACGATCTGTATACTTGTAGTGTAGTTAAAATTAGCAAACAATTAGACTCTTTAGATTTTGATTGAAACTTAGCACATAAGTAAACACTAAACATAATGTCAGGTCAAACTTACAGTAAGGTAAAGTAAACTTCCTAGCATACTTTAGTACAACTTAGCATGTGTGTTTTTACATTCTTCATCTCTGTTTAATTTAATGGTAACACTTATAGATGTTCCTCATGGCTTAATTTGATCCATTATAAAAATTTTGATTAATTCCTTAGTATACATGGCTTGCTTAATTTTCCATCCTTGATTTGCTTAATTTTTAAGTCAAGAAAAAAAAACTCTCCCATCGTACTCATCTTAAATTCTTTACTTTTACAATTAGAAAATTCCTTATACAAGATCTCAATAGTAGCACTAAAGATAATTATCATAAAAATAAATTTTAACAATCAAGATATCATCATTTTTTCTTTTTAATGAATAGGTTTATATCTACCTTTCCTTTTGAAAAAACTATTTTGTAATAGAAATATACTTAACCTCTCATAAGGTGCTTGTTCCAATTCATATAAAGTTTGTGAAAGTTTTTAAACATGGTTAGCTGTATCATGGTTTTCAAAAATAGGGATTTATTCTACATAAACTTCTTCTTGAATAAAATAATTAAGAAATGCATTCTTTACATCTATTTGAAAAAGCTTAAAAACCTATGTATGATGTAAAAGCTAATAATGAATCTAGTTGCCTCTAATCTAGCTATGGGTGTAAAAGTCTCTTCATAATTAATTTCCTCTTCTTGATTGTAACTCATAGCTACTAATCTAGCCTTACTTCTCACAATGTTACCTAACTTATCAATCTTAGTTTGAAACACCCACTTAATACCTATAATTTGATGATCTTTAGGCCTAGTTACTGATATTTAAACTTTGTTATTTTAAAATTGCTTTATCTCCTTATTCACGAAAATAATCCAACTCTCATCATTAAGAGCTTCATTTATGATCTTAGGCTCCATATGGAAAATAAAGTAATATGGGGTAAATATTTAAATAAGGATCTGGTAACAATTCCTCTTTACATTCACCTATAATTTGATTAGAAGGGTGGTCTTTTTTATATATCTAATCTCTTGATAATCTCTCATCCTTCTTATCACCCTCATTAGGTTTAACAATGTCTTCTAAATTTACTTTCTCTAATTACTTTGATAAGCCTATATCAATATCTTTACCATTATTCTTCACACCAAAGGAGTTTGATTTATCATAAACAACATGTATAGACTCTTTAATCATCAAAGTTCCATTGCTAAACATATTCTTTACTAGTAAATGAATAACCTACAAAAATATCTTCATCCATTTTATGTTAAACATACATAAGTTAAGTGTTCACAATAAAGCACTTATATCCAAAAACTTTAAGATAACTAATCTTTGCTTTTCTTTTTCATAAGAGGTCTTATCCATAGTTAGTCTTATGTAGTCTCTATTAGATACATGGCAAGAACATGTTATGGATTCCATCCAAAAAATATTTAGGAAATTTATACTTATTTAACATAAACCTATCCATCTTTTGCAAAGCTTTATTTTTTCTTTCAACAATATCATTTTATTAAGAGGTACTATGTGTAGAGAAATTATGAAAATTTTCATTCTCATCATAAAAAATTTAAACAAATCAGTTTCAAATTCCCTACTATTATCACTTCTACTGAATGCAATCATATAACCTTTCTTATTTTAAATTCTCTTATCAAACTTCATAAAAGATCTAAAACATTCATCGTTACTAATAAGAAAGATCACCTAAGTAAACCTATTAGAATCATCAATAATAATAAAGCATATAACTTTCTACTTAAACTAGCAACTCTATATGCTCTAAAAAAATAAATAAGAAAAAGTCAAAAGATCTAAATATTATTACTGATTTCTTCTTCTTGAACCAGCTTTTGGTTTGCTTCCCCATTTGACAAGCACCACACACTTGTCATTCTCAAATTTCACTAGTTGTTTGATATTCAGGTTGGATAGGAGCACTATGTTTGCATGTGTTAATCTCCTATGCCACATCTAGGTATCTTCACCCATAGACATAAAAAACTTAACATCATGGCTTGAGAGATCAATTAAATCAATAATATAAATATTTCCTTCTCTCTTACTAATAAACGCATGCTATTATCTAACTCCCTAGAAATAAAAAAAGATTTTTTTTTCAAAACTCACTTTAAAATCTTTATCACAAGGTTAACTAACTATTAACAAATGATACTTTAATCCATTAGCTAAAATTAAATTATCAATTATGTCATTAAATTTATCAACTTTCTTGATGCTAATAATCTGACCTTTAACATTGTTTCTAAATTTCACATAACCACTATCCTTACTCTTTAAAGATATGAATTGTGAAGCATCCTTCGCCATATATCTAGAACACCCACTATTTACATACCACTTTCTCCTCTTAAATTCCTAAAATATAAGAAATATTTATTTCACTTTAGGTGCTTATATTAGTTGGCTTCTTGGAGTTGGAAACCTTTCTACTACCTATACCTCTTAGTGAACTATGAAGCTAAGTTTGCTTATCAAAACAAAACTTCTTAACAAGCTAAATATGTCCACAATAATGGAAAATTATAAGAACATCATAAAAATTGGAAATGTGACCTCATGTTGTTCTTAAATGCATTTCTAAGTCTATTATCTCTAAATGTTCTTCTTGATAAAATTTAGGCCTAGAATACTAATGCAACGTACTTCTAGACTTTTGCACATACATATGGGAGCATGTGAATGTGTTAGCCCATATTGCCTAATATAAGGCTTATATGCATTGTTTTGAAAATTTGCATTTATAAAGAAAGTATTTTTTTTAGGTGCTTGCACTTCCTTCCTAGATGTAAGTCTAAACGTGTACATAAATACATGATAATTCTTCCTACATTAGGATCTAGATATGGATGCAATATTATCAAATGGTTGTCTAGGAATATGCTTTTTTTTAAAAGATTCTTACCCTTTAGAAAAGTAGTTTTGGCATTAGTAACTCCACTACCTTGAGTGAACCGTAAGCCATACCTATCATTTAAAGCCTTTTAGACTCTGAGCATGCTATATAATTTCTCCTCTTCCTTTTTAAATTTTTCTAAGGATTTCTTAAGGGCATTTACTTCTTTCTTTAAGGATTCATTTTCATCCATCAAATTCTTTTTATCACCAAGATCAAAAACCATACTCTTAGATTTTAATTAATGCATTTCTTTCTTTAACCTATCATTATCTAATGTACACGAATTTAATAATTTCAAGGATTCCTCGTATTTGGAAGATATTTTTTTCCTCCTTAAGGTTATAACTTTTAAATATTGTACTAATTCATCACTAGTTAATTTAATATCTACATCATCATCGCCATCATCATTATCATCATCGACATCATAAGGGTGAGACCTAGAGGGTACCTTATCTTCTAAATCCATCAAGCCAAAGTTAAGAACTTCTTTATTCTATTCTTCACATTTAGAGTCACTTGAACTATCCCATTTCATGGCCTTTAATGCTTCCTGCTTCTTCCTCTCCTTCTCCTCCTTCTTTTCTTTCTTTCCACTCTTCTCATCCTTCTCATTCTCCTTAAGAAGTGAAAATTGATATCTCATATGTCCCAGTTTCCTACATTCAAAGCACATAACTTAGCATATTTTCTTCTAAAATCATTTTAACCTTGCTCTCTTCTACTTAAGTAGCCTTTCTTTTTGAAGTATTTCTTGAATTTCATTGTGAGGAGAACAATTTCATCATCTTCAATCTCATTTAAATATCTATCCTCATCACCTTGATCTTCTTTTAAGGCTTTGAATGCCAAATTCTTATTCCTTGTTGCCACTTCTTCTTCCTTGATCTCCTTAAGCCTTATCTCATGGTTAAGTCGTGATCTTATGAGTTCTTCTAAAGGCAAGGTGTTGATATCTTTGGCAATGTGAATTGTTGTTACCTATTCCTCTTATGTCTTTAGCAACGACTTAAATTTTTTTTCTCATAAGTTCCACATTAGTATACGACTTTCATAACCATTTAATGTATTAATAATATCAATAAACCTAGTATACATGCTTGATATGCTTTCATCATGATATATGTGAAATAACTCATATTGGTGTGTGAGCATTGAAATCTTATTGTCTTTCACTTGATTTATACCTTCATGTATAACTTTAAGTGTATGCCATATCCTATATATCGTCTTACACATTCATATACTATTGAATTCATTTATACTAAATGCAAAAAATAAAATATGGATAGCCTTATTATTTAAATAAATAAACCTCTTATCCTCACTATTGCATTCTTCTTTAATCATTGGTAGCTTTTGATCATTTAATGTTTTTTTGGGGATGTTTGGCTGATTAATAACTATATATAATTATAGATTTTCAGCTATAAGAAAGAATTTCAATCTTATTTTCTAATAGAGATAATCATTTCCATAAAAGAATGATACCCTACTAATGTTTTGTCCCTTTTGACTAGTAGAAAGTATCAAATATGACATATTTAGATCATTACTCACAATTTTTATTATAAAATTATATGCATAATGTGAGACAAGATCTTATGCTAATTATAAGTTCTAAAGGCACCTAAGTGGTAGAGTGAATTAGATGTTTAAAAAATTTCTAAACTAACATCCTCAACTAAATTATCTTATATTCAATTTTTAAACCACTATTCAATCTATATTTTTTGCAAATGCTTATATCAAATGTTCATAAGGCAAGTATAAGACAATAACATAACAAATGGTAATTAAAAGGATAAAGTGAGGAGGATATATAAGTGTTAGATCCTATGGCACCTAAAAAGGGGGTGAATTAGGAGCTCTAAAAATTTTCTTTTAAGTTATTAAACTTAAGTTCACCAATTTTGTAATATGTGGAAGCTAAAATTCAATTCCCAATTCACCAAATTAAAAAATAATATAAACAATAAATTAAAGCACTTAAAAATAAATATATAACATTTAAAGATTTAGGAAAGAGAGAATAATCGATCTATATTAGTTTGAAGATATCCACATTCTCTTATGTCCAGTTCCCAAAAAACTTTGTTGAAAATTTTCACTTATTCAAGGCTCAAGAATAACCTTTCACTCACACTTCTTTTTATAAGGATTACGGATAACCTATCACTAAACACTCTTCTTTTTTAAGGTTAAATAAAACCTCACAATTCTCTCCTTTTTTTTTCTTTTTGAGTTAAGGATAACTGCCTCAAAATTTTAGTCTTAATATTTCCAATTCCCACAAGATATATTATCTCACAAACACCTTCCAAAATTTCATGCTTTGACTTACCAAGGCATTAAGGCTCACTCACACTTAAGAATGAATGTAAAAATAAACCCATATAAATTTTACCAAACTCATATAAATCACACATTAAACTTCACTAAAAATCTCTCATAACAAACTTTCAATACTAAAAACACTTCAATTTTATGTTTCTTTCATTTCTTTGATAATAAAACACTCGCATGAACACTTATTTATAGCCTAAGAATGGCCTACTAGCAATTTGCTATTGTTGCCCAATGTTATAAAAATATTTAATATCATTTTATAATTGAAAATCGATTGTTACTATTTAATTTTTTTTATTGACTGGTTAGCTAGTACTTAAATTGGTCAACCAGATATACTGTTTGACTTGATTGATTGGTTGACCAGTCATCAACTAATCGATCAGTTCACATAGAAGACTAGTTTTCCTCGCCCAATTCAGATCCAGTTAAATTCCTAACTCATTTATAAACATCTTAACAAATTCTAATTTTCATAAAACACATATTTACTTAATTTATCACAATTTCAACACAACTTAACACAATTATCTTCATCTAATTTTCCATCTTTCCTTTATTCTAACATTTTCATTTTCATCTTTTTCACTCACAATCATCTATATTACCGTATTCCTACTCTCATAAAAACATCCTATCATTTTCATGACTAATTCATTTCACTCAACATACAAGTCTTACCAATTTTTTAATTCATATAAGACTTACCAAATCATACAATTCCTTAAACAATTTCACATACATTCAACATTCACTCACAATGCATACAATCACATATAAGCATTCATTCATCTATGTATCAAGAGGATTTTCACACAATACACCATCTCTTGATTATGCATCCTATATTTAAAATAATAACCATGAATGTAATATGCATAATGTGAGCCCTTTAACACTATGGAAAGACCAAAAATAAGACTTACAATAAAGCTCTCTCAAATAATCAATCAAATTTACTACTCTTGAACTTGATCTTTTATCTTTTATCTTCAACTCTTTTCATCTAGGTCTTTAGCCATCTTCACATACTTCAACATGTACTCTAAACATGTTCTTTAATATTAAGGCTCCACCGTGCACTTCAAAGCTCCATTATACATCTTCATGACTTATTTCCATCAAACCTATCTCTCTTCGAGCACATACAAAGACAAACTTGTCTTTAAACATATCTTTATACATCAAACTCAATAACCACGTTGGTAGAACTATTTTGTTATCATCAAAATAAAGGTAGAACCACCTTTGGTTTAATAATCTTTCTCCTTTTGATGATGAAAAAACTATGTGATATTAGAAATACACATAAAGTAAGATACATATATAGGCACAAATGCAAACACACATACAAAATTTTGCTACCCTTTCTAATATCACATATCTTCTTCTCCTTCTTTTTATAATCATTAAAAAAAATGTACATGTACAAAAAGATATAATACTTCGAGAACAATACATAAAAATCATATAAAAAAAAGAGTAACATATTTTCACATTTTTTCAATATCACTTTAAAATTTCAAAATTGTTTTAAAATTTTTTTTCTCTAAAATACATTCCCACTTAATGAAACATAATATGACAAACTCAACGTACCTCATCATAAAGAGAACTTAAACAGGATCATCACTAACTAAAATCGCATTTAAAAAATTCACAACAAAATATCCATCAAAAGTGGTTGTCTCTACAAAATCACATATCACTTGATATTAAATTTGTTGAAATGAGAGTTGTCTATATCAATTGTTTAAAAGGAAACTTGACACCAATTGTTGATATCACTTACAGTAAAATCCAATTTTCAAAATAAGATATAAAACCAATACCACTTGTTTAAAAAATATAAGACCAAGAGAGTGCATTGGTTGTAATGCATACTAATCAAATGGCATGTCCTGATAAATTTCCTCCTCCATTGATTACAAACAATCAAATCAAGTATATAATCTCATAAAGGACATTATATAGCTATACTTAAGCATCATAGTGATAAATACATATTTATTTTATATATGTAGGTATATATATATATATTATTTTGTACATTGATGAAGTCTATCGTTGACTACCAAGTAATAAAATATCTAACATAACCTTGTATCTATATAGTAATGCAAATGGGGTCTATTTCATAGAGAACTATTTAATGTTTTTAATTATTTCAATTGTTGGCAAAAGAAAAAGAAAAGAAATAAAAAAAATACCCTAGTTTTGTGAATAAGAAATAAATAGAAACTAGTGCTAACAAAATTAAAGCAACTAAAACAAAAACTCAAAATAATAAGAAATAAATAACAAAAATAAAAATTTAGGCAGAAGTTATTGTCGAAGTTCATGAATTATAATCGATCAATAAAAAAATGTAAAATTATGATGTTAGCCTATACATACAAACAAGATCTTGCGTCTTAAGTTCCTCGAAATTTAGATAAATCCAACAAGCTCTAAACTTACTCTTAACTACGTGATAACTTAGAATAAGGTCTCTAGATTTAGTAGTGCAATAGTATTAAGAACTAGAGAATAATTAACTAAGGCTATAATCTTTCATAATCTTGGATCATGTAACATAAAGAATCAAAACTCTAAACTAAGTTGATTAAGTTTTACTTATAAAACCAATTAACCTATTGCCGTTTGTGGTAATTTCTAATGACAACTATAGATTAAAAACTCTAATCTATCTTTCAAACTAGAAATTATAAATAGGATGGCCAATCTTACAATATAACTCCTAATTCTTATCATTTAAATGGAGTTCCAACTTAATTTTAGCATAAATCACAAAACCTATTCAAAACCCAATTTATATCTCACAATTGTAACTCATTAATCCATCAAATATCTCTTAACCCAATTAAAACTAAGCTAATTGATAGGGGTCAAATTGATATGATTTTCATGGTTAATTTGTTGAATTATGACCCCTAAATCAGTGTTTAATTGTTG
>JAOXYD010169033.1:0-10096 GCA_028565735.1 Pinacopodium congolense | reverse complement strand
GAGTTGGCATTTAATAGACCTGTAGACAACAAGTTATTAATTTATTAGGAAGAGATTTCGATAAATTAATACACTGCTTATAGGATAGTTTCAGATCTAGTTAAAGGTTTACGAAAGGCTTTGCATGTCGAGAGATCCCAAAGTTAATCCTAGATTTATTTAGCTAGTGACATTTAGTTGTACCTTGAGAGAGGGTACCTAAAATATTAGAAAATCTTGGGCCAAATATAAATTAGATTAATTAACCAAAAGGAAACAAATAATGATAATAACAAATCCTATGCTTAAATCTTGTGCTTTTCTCCGAATTTTCTGTGGTTGTGTTTTCTGATTGACTGTGTTGCTCGCTCCTGTTCTGAAATCTGTCTGCGTCTGTCTCATTTATTTGTTTTTTTTTATATTTTATTTGCTTAAATTGATTTCTTGAACAAAGTGTAAATTGAATTAATAGGGTGTCTAGATTACAATCCTCGTGAGATCGATAACCGTTCTTTACTATAAGTACGACCCGTATACTTGCGGTTTTGAGTGTAAAACTTGCAGTTGTAGTTTTGCATCAACAATTATTTAAAAATAATTCAAAATAAATTTCATAAAATCTTTTTGGTTTTAAAAACTTTAAAAACTAGTTTCTAAAATATACAAAAGCAAAAATTCTGTATTTATGTAAATCTATTATTATTTTTTATTTTTAGAAATAAGAAATCAAAGTAGGAATAAAACAAATGTGACACAGAGCTTGGAAAAACAGATTTGTGGAGATCAATAGCCTTTATCAACAGTGCCATTGATGTCTCAACAAACTGCTATTAAGGGAGAAAATTGCCATAGGTTAAGTTACATTCGCGAAGTAATCCATGCATTCTTTTAGTCAAATTTCACGGTTTGAGCCACGTTTGTGAGACTGATCATGGGACTTCAACGACCCCTATCAACAACATTGTTAAAGTTCTTACAAACTTCCATTAAAGGCAAGTAATACGCTAAGATACCAATGACGAATACCAATGACCTTGTTGATCCCTAATACGAACCATTGTTAATATATTCTAGAAAATGCGATTTCCATTATTTTATTTGTAAAAGTTAGTTTTACCTCTAGTTTTGTGTTTTAGGGTTTTATATTATCTTTTGTAGACACTTTGGAAAACCTTTTGTGAGTTTAAACATTGATTTTGAGAATTGTATTAAGCTTCTTAAGTTTCTTCAAAGTGTTTTCTCACAACCTTTTGGGAATTCTTGTGTTATAAACTATTTTAGGTGGTATTAGAGCCAAGATGTCGACTGGAGATGATAGCAACAGTCTACATGATGGAGTTCAAGTGGCCATGGCTCCTTTTCAAGAAGATGAAGCATTACCACAATTAGAGAAACGTTTAGAGCAATAAATTGAATGCTGCCAATGCATGCGTGCAAGTTTGGGTTTGGATTGCAGTGTTTTGACGAGCAAGTGAAGTGAGCGTTTAAGTCAAAGTAAGCAACTCATCTTGAATAGGTAGTATTGGCTGGCAAGTATTGAAGCAGCTTCTAAAATCATTCTTAAAATTTTGGTCAAAGTTTCTACATTTCATTGTTTTATTCTTCATACGAATAACATAAGACACTCCATGAAAATTCAAATACTGTGAAAAGAGAGGTTTAATAAATGACATACTCATTGGTAAAGTTTCTATTTCTTAAAATAATGTTTCGAGAAAAGAAAAAGTTCTTAAGATATTTTATCAACCTTGATATAACCAAACGATTATTGTAATTCACTTTAAAATCACATCCAAAGGATTCTTTTTTCTTCTTTCTTATTCAACTCATGTTCGTTTGCAAATTTATTTAATATGAAGAAATTACAAACTTAAAGTCTTCCCTGTCATTAAATTGAAAAAGAAAAGCTGTCTTCCTTAACTTGGCCAAACTCACAACGAAAAAGAATAGATTAGTAAATTGCCAAATATACTTATGTGTGATTTTTATGAGATAGGCCCTGCCGTTTTGAGGTTAAAAATATTTAAAACCCATCATTTTGTATTCAACGACTGAAATATGTAGTACTACTACCGTATCTGTATTTATTATTAATCCATCCGAAGATTGCACAAATCAGATACTGAGATTTGCTTCAGTAGTTAATTGCGTGGAGTTAATTAGTTGTATTGTTGTTAGTTATAGTTTTTAGTTATGATTTTTATGTTTTTATATATTATTTTTAATTTTTATATTTTTTTATTTTTATACTATATTAATGTATTGTCTTTTTCAATTTATAAACTATTTTTCTTGATTTCTGTTTTAAAAAATAAAAAATCAAAATTAAATAAAAAAAGTCATACAAAACATATTCGATATTTTCTTCCCTTTACCCGCTTTCTTTAAAATGATATTAGCCATTAAAAGACACTTTCGCTTCTCTTTAAATTTAAGCTCCAAGTATAGCAAATTTATATACTATTCAAGTAGAATAAGAAATAAAATTAAAATTTTAAATACATGAAACCACTACATTATAACTTAAAAAGAAAGTTCAAATTATAAGCTCCAAAAGTTCAAATTATAAGCTCCAAATAAATTAAGTATAAAATTAAAATTTAATGTAAAACGTGGCCCTCCTAAGCTGGAATCAAATTGCACTTGAAATAGATTAACTTTATTTCTTCGTTATAAAAATCGAATTATATTTCTAATTTTATAAATTAACCCAATTTCTTCCAAAAAACTATCAACATTTAAAATAAATTTTATTTAAACAAAAAAGTTCTCATTTGAGCATGATAATTTTAATTTTATCCGTTACTAATGATTTACATTCATGCTTTAAATTTATGTTCTAGTTCATTTTGGTTGAAAATTATAGTGGAAATTGGCATAATTCCATAATTTTATTATCCAAACATTTTATTACATTTTTAGATAAATATTTACGGTATAAATTATTTTGAAACATAAACAAATTTCAAAGTATTAAAATAATATTTGTTTATAATAATATTATTATTTTATTAATATTTTATTATAACTGATTACGGCCGGTCGATGCTGACCATATAGTTAGTCTCTATATAATATCTGTATAATCACCTAGACTTGCAGGAATATTAAACGTGGGAATAGAGAAGTGTGTAGAAAAAAACGAAACTTTACGCGAGTGAAGGCCACATTGATTTATGCTTTATAGCCGGTTGGTTATTTATACATATATAATATATTTTATTAAAATTATTATTTATCTTATATATATAATTTATAAAATAAATATATTTTGTAAATGAAATTGTAAAGGAATTCTTGTGAAATTTAGGGTTAGATATCAAAATAGATTGCAAATGAGTACAACATCAAAATGGAGAGATTTAGTGAGAGAATGGAAGGTGTATGTGAGAAATTATGCCCCTTGAGAATATATGCTAGTTAGATTGGGAATGAAAAAACTTTTTTAGTGAAAATTTTAGAGGGAAAGCACACTTATAGGAAAGTTCAAAAAAAAAAAAAAAAGAAGCTAATAGCAAATGGATAGTAAACGAGTTCCTACACAAGTTTAGAAGAAACCCAAATTGGCCGATGAGTAAGATTAAGGATGATCTTCATATAAGGTATGGGTTAGCAGTGAATAAATTTCAATGCCATCGGATGAAATGGGAGGCTATTCTGATGTTAAAAGGATCAATGGAAGGTTAATATGCGAAGTTGTAGTCATATGGGCAAGAGTTACAGTGGGCTGACAACGATAGAAAATTTATAATTTAAACTGAACTTGATGGAAAGTCTAGACAACCAATGTTTTAATATGTTCATAGCATAATCTTTAGTGTTAAAGTTCATATCAACGGTCTCTTTTATTATGTTTATAACATAATCTTTAGTGTGAAATTTTGTGTTGCAGGCATCTAGAGGGTATGGAGTAACATTTGGAGAAGTTAGTGGCAACACATATTTCATGGTTTGTGGTTTATAAGATACAATATTTATTTTAATGTTAATCATTGTTAAAAATGTTATATTTTTTCTTTGCAGTTGGGTGGGAATAATATTCAGATCATGGAGGCCGGTGGAATCCATGTTGATGAATCTCAAACATCCCAAATATGGTACAATTGAATTGCAAGTTTTGTTGTATATTAAAAGGAGTTAACTTCAGTTTTTCACCTTTGTGTCTATTAATTATGATAATAGGAAATGAGGTTCCCGTACGGAGTCTAAGAAAGGCATAATCTTTGTAAGTTTCGAATCCTCCTTATGTTGTCTTCTTTTCAATATGGTTAAATAGCTATCATATTTGGATTGGGAAACTATTCTATTTATTCTGCGAAATTGCCATACATGTGCATCTATTGATAGAGTCCTGTATATGCATCAATCCTTTCATATTTTCATTTGGTAAGAAAGTAGTGTAGCAAAGCATGTAGGGTATATTTCAGCTTGTTGCAAAGTATATTTCATCTTGTTGTAAAGTATATTTCATCTTATTGCAAAACAAAAAAGTGTACATTTGAGAATGTGAATGCACATTTACCACAATAACATTAAATATTGCATGTCTAAATGATTTCTGTACAGGTTGCCTAATGTAACATCTTGGACGTTGATGTTGATATGCTTATTGGCTATGTTTCACATTACTGTCGAATGCAGTGGATTTCATGGGTGCTGTGTAGTGGGTTTCATGGGTGCAAGCAATGCAGTGGGATTCACGGGTGCTGTGCAGTGGGTTTCATGGGTGTAATGTAGTGGAATTCATAGGTTATTTTATGAGAGCAACTAAAAGGGGTAGGTCTTGTAGGTTGTCAAACAGCTTGTTAAAGCTGTATTACAGCCAATGTAATAATAACAATTGGCATGGATGTATTGGTTATATGTAACCTTCTGTCTGTTATCCATTTATTGACATAAATACAAACAGTATTTTATTATATCCAAAGGGTTCTTTATATACTTTAGTTATTGTCCTTCTAAAGGAATACAAAATTATGCTAAATATGTCTCTTACAACCAAAAATTTTAGAAGTTCAACAAAACATAATGGTTAAGATAATGGAACAAAATTAATTATCATTCCATTCAACTTCATTATCAATAATAATAATAACAATAGAAAAGTGATTTCATTGCTAGAAATTATATTGCCACCAACTTTATAAAAGATAAGTCGTATGTACTCTCAATACAAATTATAGCTCCACCTCAAGCAGGGTAGCCATTAACATTAAACAAATGCTTTACATACATATTCTAATTGGCAAAATTTTCATTACGTTAAATTAGAACTAAAGCTGCAAACATCAAACTCCTAAAATAAATAATCACTTGGAACCTACAAAACCAAAGCAAGAAAACATTATTATGAATGTCATAACATAATCCTTCTAATGTTTTCATAACATCTTATACATAACTCTTACGAGCAACAATAAACCTTACGTACATAACTCTTTCCCCAATGGATCTCTGCTATTTGGCAAACTTTTTTCAATAACATACGTTCAATTTATTTTCCATTACTAAATAATTACAAGTGCCCTACAATTTCATTGTTCATCAATCAATAAACAACAGTATCTTTTATCCCAAAAGATCAAATACTTACTTTACTATTAATACGTTGGTAGAAATGTTGACCAATATTAGGCTTAGAATTAGATATCCGCAAGATCATATGGTCATTACAATTAGGACAGTCAATATATGGAATCTGAAATGTAAGCATATTATGAATTAGAAACCACTTCAAAGAAAGATAATCGATATAGAGAGCTCATAATACAAAAATTAAAATCAAGATGTTTATTTTACCGTTGAATATAATGAATTTTCTTGGCAAAATTGACAATACATCCTTTCAGCTTTTGCTACATTTTAGAAATAGCAATAAACAAAATTTTTTTATCCGTCCACAATACTTTTGCACTCTTCCCATGTCTTATATATGCCAAGTATATAACCAACAAAAGCTACGTACACTTTGCCCCTACCCATACCATAAGTAATATGGAAGTCTCTCTTAGGGGAATCAAATCAGTTAGTTTATACCAATATGTCATTTTCTTTTACCTAAAAAGATTAAAACAACACATTTATATTCACTTTAGCCTTTCCCATTACAGATAGCTTTTACTAACATGTCCAAGGATTTCATTAAGTTATAACAATGTAAAAACTATTCATGTCATCTATTTATTCAATTAACCTATTTAATCACAGTAAACCATACTACAACATCGTAGCAATGCCAATATCAAATAAGACAATTTTCAACATTATTATCAACCAAAAAAGTCAAAATTAATCAATGCAGCTTTTTGAAGTGCTTGCTACTATTGATTTCTACTTCATATTTTTATGCAGAACATTTTACCACAGAAGCTTCAACCAGGTGAGAGGGTCATGTGAAGGCACTGGTGGTTTAATGTTTGTAAGCCTATAATTGCAAAATTTTCCTAGTTCATGATGTAATGGAAAGAAAGAGACTAATATATTGTTCTATCATCTCTCTAATTCAATCGAAGAAAAAGGGGGAATCATATTCAATACAAAATCTTAACATTGATTTCATGAATTCAGCAACTTCATAATCTTGCTATAATAATGACCCAAAATATCCAACATAAAATGACTTATTTCTAGAGCATAACATACCTCAGGAAGCTTCTGGCGGTTCAACTTTGTCTGCCTTATTCTTCGACTGCAACATACAAGAAGAGTGACGGAGTTTATTCTTTAAGCCAGTATCGCCCACTTTGATGGAGGATGGGCAAACTTCAGACCAATACGGAAGAAGGAGCGAAGCAGAGATTTCAAGTTAGGCCAATAGAGCCTAGGCGGAGAAGCCACGAAAGCATGATCACTGCCAGATTCACTGATTTTGCGATGGGGGAGAACCAAACTAGGGATTAGATTATGCGTTTTCACATACAACGTCGTCTTTTTCAGTATATCTACGTTCTAATTTTTCATTTTTCATTTAAAAATTTTTTCAATTATGCTGACATGTGGCATATAGAGGGTTCTACCTCTAGCTGATGTGGATGTCACGTCATCTCTGTTAACGGAGAATCAAATGACTGGAAATTTTTTCTACATTTTGAAAGTTATTAAAATTTAACTCTGGCTAGTATTGCGAATTTCGAGAAAGTTCATGATTTTGTTTTAATTTTCCACATAACTTTTGGGAAAGTTGGGATCTAAAACAGGAACTCTGATGACAACGAGAAGAAAGGGGGAAGTAACAGCCATGACAAACTGCAAACCACTGTCAGTGAGAGATGAAACAGTGCCGATATAAAACGACAATCAACAACAGAGATGCTTGAATGAGAACTCTAACCAGAAACAATAAAATGGAATTGATGGCGGTGATGCTGGACTACGCATATTTGGGTGGTGCTTGGGCAAAGAAACAAGAAGAAGATGGTATATGTGTTAGTTGCCACTATTGAAACAGAGATTGTAAGATTGAGGATCGAGATGGAGATTGAAACACAAACCTCAAACCAAAGATACAAGATTCAACACTCAAGCAGAGAGTTAAAGGACAAAACATGGAGTAAGGAGAATGTAATAGCAAGAGGTTAGGGAGGCTTTGAAATGCCAAAACCAATTGACAGGCGGTGAGAACAAAACTCTAATGCACTCTATATGTTTGACGAAATGGCTTTGATATCATGACAGATCTTTAAAGAAAGGTAATCTCTGTATTTAATCATCATTAATTGAGATTTATAGGTCTATTTATACATGAGTTTATTTGATATAGGTAATATACAGATAGAAACAAATAATACATTAGTTTCTTTAAATTTGAATTTAGGATGAAATCTTCTTTATCTTAATAGTATTGAGCCATGAATCATCTTTCAAGTGCTTTTTAGTTTTATTATCTTGGTCCAATTAGATATTTAACCTATCTATTGGAAGATTTTGTGAGTTGCTTATGTTATTATAAGCATTGAGGTGCTGTAACTGCTTGAGTCTTCTGTTCTGACATTGTAGGTATACATGTTAAAGGCTAAACGGATTGCATTCCGATTTTTACCTATTATAGTTCAAATAAAGAATGCACTAAAGGTTAGACTCCACAATTTAGTTTTCAAACATGTTCAAGATGATTTTTCCTTTAGAAGCAGATGCTTGGATAGAAATCTTGCAATATACTAAATTTTCATTTAAGGAATTTAGGAAAGTATATTAGATCACTGCTTTGCTATTGAAATGAGTAAAGCAATTTGATGGGCTCAAACTATATTGTTATTTATAGTTTGTCTATAAAAAACTTACAATGAAACTTATCAACCTTAATTTGATTGAAGAAGTAGCACATTACTTTTCTTTTGTAGGCTCGCATTGAAGAAGTACAAAAGGAGAATGATAGTCAAAAGCATGGAGAAGTTGTGACTAATATAGGAGTGGTAAGACCTGAACAGAATAAATTATTTGGAAGAGATGTGAAATCATCTACCATGAAAGAAAATAATATGACAAGTGAGGCCTTTTACAAAGTTCCTAATGAGTATCTACAATCCATCAAGATTGCATTGGAAGAAGAAATGAATTAGAAATTAAAAACTAAAAAAGAGAATGGGAAAGGAATGTATTTTGGTTATTGTATTTTGGATATGGTATACATTAATGAATGTATGGCTACTTTGGTACTATATTTTATTTTTTAATCAATATTAATGTATGTATGATTGTTGCCTAATCAATGACAGAGAATTATTTTTACATTAACTTGTTATTGATAAAGAAAGGATATGCTATTACTTTTGTTATTATATATTGATCCCTAAAAAAAATTAATTCGTTGTCTTATAAAGATTCAAACTATTGCTATCTTCATTCATCATTATTACTATATGTTGAAACTATTCTATTGCCTTAGACAAAACTTAAAGCAATTCATTGCCTAATGAAAAAAATTGTATTGTTTAATATCTATAGCAGTGCCACTTTTTGTAATGACACTAATTTTATTGCCTTAATGAAAAGGCAACAATAATTGCACCTTTAGCTACACTTTTACCTGTTAGCTAAAACTTCTTTTGCAGTAGTGATACTTGTACAACTCAAGTGGGTCTTCCATCATTCATGGATTTAAGAAGAAACAAGGACATTGATCATATTTATATGAATTTAAATTCATGTTTTATTATTTTTTAAATCTTATTATAGAATAATGTAATATTGATTTATAAAAATAAAAATATTTTAATATTTTAATATTAGAATCATCTTTATTTTGTAACTTGATTAAATAATTGTTATTTGAATGTTATTGATCAAATTTCTATAATTGTAAAGCTGCAAGTTGTTGCGAAATTAAATTTGAAATGTCCAGATTATAACCCCATTTAAAAACCAAAATTTGAAAAATACTTCTCATTTATGTGTACTGGAAAATGTTTCTAGATATGTTTGTTGTCTTTTTATCGGTTTCCATCCCATTTCTTTATGGTTTTGGATATTGTTCTTTTATTTACATTTATGAAAAATATCCTTGCTTAGATTTTTTTGGAAAACATGAACTTATTGCTTATTACTACTGTTCTTTCATCAAATTATAATAAGAGACAATGGAATTTGTAAAAGAATAAATATCATTTTACCCCGTATACTTTTATTAAACACCCTCATGTACTTTTAAAAATATCAAAGACACCATTTGTATTTTACCATAATATGAAAGAACCCTCTGAAATTTTTTTTAAGTGGACTAAACATGACGTGGTAGATGACATGGTGGCTGACTGTGCAATAATAATGACATAGTAGGGTGACTATGCATTAGTGTTGACGTGGCAGGTGACTGGTGACTGGGTCAAGGGGTATTTTAAATTTTTTCAAAGTTCAGGAGGGTGTTTGATAATTTGACTAAATAATAAAATATAATTTATTCTATTTTTATTTCTAAAAAATATATATTTATATTCATAATATTTACATTAAAAATAATCTTAGGATAAAAATTTCAAAGCTTTGAATAATTAAAATAACCATTTCAAAGAGATATATTTCAATATCTTTACTTTACTATGGACATAAATTCATAAATAATCAATTATTTTTTAGTTATAACTTAAATTATTGATTATTAATTTTTAGTCATGCCTTAAAT
>JAOXYD010169012.1:0-10097 GCA_028565735.1 Pinacopodium congolense | reverse complement strand
AGTATGACTTAAACTCAATTTCTAAGCATATTAAAAATTCAATAAAAGATTCTTTTCGTATTTATAATATCACAAAATCTTTTTCTAGTAATTTTCAAACATAAAAATGTACTTAGAAAACGTACAAACCATATCAAAATTTAAGTCTTTTATCTCACATATTGTAGGGAAATTTTTCTGCCCAAAAATTTTCCAAGAATTGAACGGAGGTATTAATAGATGTAACTTATAGGGCTTATTTATTTTGGCTTTCGTTTTTTATTTTGGTTTCCTATTTTTTAAAACACAAAAATTGATAAAGAAAACACACTAATATAGCACAGAAATCGATAAAAAAATATAATTACCAATATAAAAATACAACAATCATAACACAAAATCACAATCTACAACTCAACTAAACATCCCCTTAACTTCTAATTTTAAAAGAACGAATTAAGAAGCTCTAAAAAAATCCATCTCAACACTTAATCTAGTATTGAATCAAACTAAAACCTCTGTCAAAAACCAAGGATGACTACCTTTTATGCACAATATATGTTCGTTCAATGATTAAATTGATCTATGAAAGAAAGAATTGACCCCCTTTTATGATGCAATTGAGGTCTTCATCTTTGCTATAGGAAAACAACCATAATATAGAGGTGATGGTGTGTCTTATTCACCAGAAGAAAAGGAGGATTATTGCAATGTACCAAGTAAAGTGAAAGTAGTGAAGACTTTGCCTGCCTATGGTGTATTAAAGATTCCTTACATGAACCAAAACAAGTCCATTTCCATCTTCAAGCTATGCCTTGTCTGATATTTTTTAATAGTTAAATTAATATTTCTATTAGAATTTGAACCTAATAAAGGAGAATATCTTATATATCTCTCTCAATGTCCTGTCTAAATTTTACTTAGACTTGTTTACGAAGAGCATTCCTCATATTGTAATGAATTGTGTCCCAGTTAAAAAAGGTGTCTTAGGCATCCTTCCCATTGAGTTACAAGGCAATTAAAGAAAAACAAACCCTTTCATCTATGCTTAGAAGGGATTTTCCAAGTATTTTAAGTACTCAATTATTTATCTTAAAATTTTTAGGATTTTTAAGTATTAGGAGTGTTAAATTTTTTTACTTCTAAATATTTAAAATAAATTATGTACGAAATTTTAAGAGTTACTTTCACTTATCTAAATAAATTTATATGATCTGATGTCATGTTTTTGATAAAGGTAGTTTGAGCTTACAAATTAATGACTTATGTTGAAGTATATTAATTAACAAATTTTGAGTTGCTAAAATTAAGGGCCTGTTTGATTTGGCTTTTCATTTTCATTTTTTGTTTTTGGTTATGTATTTTTTCAATTTTTGTACTATTTTTTTCGATTTTTATATTTTATTAGCATATTATTTTTTCAGTTTTTACTATACTTTTTTCGATTTCTATGCTTAAAAAAATAGAAACAAAAAACTAAAATAAAAAACTATCCAAACATGCTCTAAGATTACCCTAGTTGAGACAACAAAAAAATTTTCCATACAAACTTCAAAATCATTTCAAAAGGAAACAAGTAACTTTTGACTGTACCACATTAAGCAAGAGATCCTTAAAAATGCTCAAATAGCTATCTATTCCATTGATGTGGCACCAATAGAAAGGAAGAAACCATTGTTTTCATTGACCATTTGACTGCCAAACCACACCCACATCTCCTAAACTAATTAGGCATGCAAATAAAAAATGGGTTCAAATAATAAAAAGAAACCTTTTTTAATAATAAATTACTATTAGAAATTTGTGGTAATCCTAATCAAATTCGCTAAATGAACTCCCAAACATACGTCATATATAATATGTGTATTTACTAATTAAAAGATCACCAAATCTTCACCCTCAAAGTGGAATTGCTATTTGTAAGAATGGAGTGGAGTCTTGAGATTAGAGTGCAAGGCTACTTCATAATTGGTCTTCTAATACAAATTATCATAAAACAAAAACGGCACATTTATAAATTACTATTAATTATTATTATTATTCAACGTGAGAAATTTGGCATATTTAATAAGCTTTTCTTATAGATAGAAATAAACATTAATATACGAAATTAGTAAGATTAAACATAGATGAATGTTCCCAATTTCTATCTTAGAGAGAAAAAGTGATCCATATATAAAAGAAGATTATATCTAAAATTCGATAATTTAAAATATCTATCAAATATCTTGGTGTTCAGGTTATGAAAACAACATCCACTATTACATAAATCAAAAGTGCGTGGAAAGACTCCACATCATATGTTACACTTAGCTTCTCGCCATATTATACTCTTAACCTACCACACTAGAACCCCATTTTCACATAACCTAATTCATTACCACATTTTAAAAATGCCATGGATGTGTAAGTGCGATTGGCGGAAGGGAATTTCTATGACAGAAGGAGGTAGATACAGTATAAAATAATAGTCTTGCGACCATACAAAAGCTTCAGGTGTAATAACAAGAATTTTGTCTTAATCCAAGTTCATGTGCTCTAGTCAAAAAGGAGATTGCCGATAGATAGATATATAGATTTGTTTATTCTAAAATTAGCAAGAGAAAGAATTGCTCTATATCATAGATGATAAAATGAAGAAAGTGTAGTTTAATTTAATCGAGTTATGTTATCGATGATAATTTACTAATTCGTAATCTTCCTTTTTTTTTAATAATTGAATCATATTTTTAAAATGATAATATCAAACAGAAGGGTTCTTAATTAATGTTAAAAAGGGTTCTTAATTATATGACAAATCACACTTTCTTTAAAGGTGGATATCTCTCATCTACTTAGATTTGAAAGTAAAACAAAAACTAAAATTGAGTCTCACATCTACAAAATGATTATTTAAACTATTACCCTAAGAATAGTTGGATTGAAATGTACTCATTTTAATAGAGATTTCAAAATAAAAATGAAAAATTTATAATAAGTTCTATTATTAATTTGTAAAAATTCAATAAATCTGAAAATGTAGACTATGTTCATGTTAATAACGCCAGAGAATTTGATTCGTTTAAAAGAGATCACACGTTGATGCATTTCTACCAATTGAAACATGCTTCTTGTCGTTTACAAAGGCCAATAAACTTTTTACTTATGTACTAAAGAGAGGATGTGCAACAAATTAATTGGTTGAGAGAGTGAATTAATTTTATTATACAGACAAAAATGATTGATTTGTTTATTATAACGAAGTTTGATGCTGAGTTTGGAACTTGGTACACGTGTTCTTGGTACCACAAAAGCAATCATTTCATCCCTTTTTTTCCATGAAAACCAACTCTATAAATATGAACTATGGCTTATTGCACAAACTAACTAATTTAGTCTCCTTGATTTTCCTTTGAAATCGTTATTGTGAGAGGAAGAAGAGCAAATAGAAAAGGAGATCGAGATGTCCATAGTTTCTACTCAGAATCCATGGATTTTTACATTTGGCCTTCTAGGTATGTATGAAAACTAATTACAATATTTTCATGCAATTCTTTATGTTCTTTTCTTTATGTAACGAACATCTCTTAGTAATTATAAGATGATGAGATTAGCTCTGATACCATATTGAAGGGTCTAATTCTATCTCAAATACTAGTTTAAAAGAGAAGGTTTACACACTATTATAAATAGTCGAATGCACTTATACTTGTTCGATGCAGCTGCTTTAGTTGTCAGGTTTAGGATGTATATACTTGTAGATTCATAGGTGTTTTGATGGGTGTTAATGTAAATCTTCCTTTTGAAGGCCAAATGTTGGGAACTTTTTATTTTTGTGGAATTGGTCTTGCTCTCTAATTACATATGAAAATACCGACACTCATTCTGTGCAATTAGAAGCCATTTCAATTATCTTCAAGTCCACATGCCCCTAATTATTTTTCATTCTTTTTTTATGCATGGTATGGTTTAAGTCAACTTTAGATATCATCTTAATTACCATCAAATCCATATGCTCAACTTATTTTGCATTCCCCTTTTTGTTTATAAATGTTTAAATTAACAAAGCTGAATTGATTGTGTTGTAGACCTTGTATAAGAGTGGCATAGCAGATCAAATGAGATTGACTGAACTTATATTAAACGACGTATGTGTTTCTTAACTTTTTCCTTTATGTTTTCATTGACTAGATGAGGCTAGCTTTCGTATATAACTTGACTGAATTTTAACCAATCTAAAAGATGGATATCTCTCTATTTTGTTTTCTATCTTTTTCCCCCATCCTCATCTTCCTTGGTAATATCTATCTTTTTTTTATTTTGTACGAACTCTTTCTTTTTTATTTCAGTTTTTAATTGAAGTTTTAATAGTTTATATTGTGGGAGAGTTTTATGATAAAACCTTATATAGCATATGAAATTTTGCTTTTTCTAGTATTTGAGTGTATACTTATGACCATGAAGCAAGTAAAAAATGTGTGCCAAGGGTGGCTACTTATAAATTTAAATAGGAAATAACTTATAATCATGCGGTTAATCCCTTCCAAGAGGTTTAGAATGGTAGGTAGTGTGATTTATTATTTCTTCCCTTGTGAATCTAATACTTTTATCTCTTTTCCTTGAGTTATACATTTTGCATATTTTTTAAATATTTTTCCAATTGATTTAAATGATTGATTTGGAAATTTTGTAAGTATCTTTGATTTTTAACTCCTATCATTTTAGTTTTCTGTACCCGTATGTGACTAGACGAGGATGATGGTGATGCCTTCACAGTATATACAATCATTGAAACTGTTATTAGATATTGTAGATATGTTGCATGAGAATATGGTCGTACATGGATGTTGAATGAAAATATTTTTTTTATTTAGGCATCCATATCCTGGAGATAATAAATGAAAGAAGCCCTATTGATTATAGTCCACCTAAAGGTGAGGTTGGTTTTGTTTCTATCATCTGTCTTCCAGTCCACTTTATTACCAAGTTGAACACTTGGAGTGTGGAATAATAATTTCTTGTCCATCTCCATTGCAACCTCTTAATCTTCCTCATTTCTCTTAACACAGATGGAAGTAGCAGGAATGGAATTGAATCATCAGGGATAAGGTCCCTACTAGTACATAATGTAATGAGAATGGCATGCGTAGATAATATACCTAATCCTCGAGCAATCCAACGTCCACGTTCCCAAAATTGAATAGAGTGATGATGGTGTCATTTGCGTTGAATGTAATATCATCAAATTGTCCATCTGGTGAGACGTAATTTATGATGAGTGATGTCCGTAACTTACATATTTGTGTGACAGTCATCCATGACTTTAAATGACACTTGGAATGCACAATGTTGTTATGTTCTTTATCATGTTTGCATTTACAGTATCTTGTAGTTAGTCTATAACACCAACCTTTGCAAGAAAGTATATCAAGAGGTCGAAAGGAAAGATTGGTCCATAGTTTAAATAGAAAAACTTGGCCTATCCATTACATATCTTATATTGCTGGAGAAGTGGGTGCATGTATGGTCTTTAAACAAGCCAACAAATGCAACCACGTCTCCAACGATATAAGACAAGTAATGGACAGACCAAGTTTTTCCATCCAAACTATGTAGCAATCATGTCTTTTATCTTTTTGACATATTTTCTTGCAAAGCTTGATGTTATAAACTAAATACAAGATATTGTAAATACAAACGGGATTACATTAAAATTAGGATATTGCATTTGGAGACGTTTCTACGTTTATAGTGACCTCAACTAAAGGCGTTGAATTGGAACTGTTTGTGTCAAATATTAAAGGATAGTTTAGCTATATATGCATAAAGTTGTATATTTTATTCTTTTCTTTTCTCTCGTAGGAACAAAAACAAAAATTAACATTAACTTGTTACAAAAACTTAATTCTTTTATAAACCTTATAATTTTGTAAAGTTTATATACATTTCACGAAAACCAAAACGAGACAGTGGTCAAATAGCCAAAACACACTCCCATAAATTATGGAGGTGCTCGCATCATTCTTCGTCAATATTGCAAAACAATGACAATGGCATTAGATAAGTGAGCTCGGTCAACATCAACAAAACCAATGAAAAAATAGTAAGTGAGCCCATGGTTACTTTATAGGCTTTAGCAACTATTGAACCAATAATTTCATATAAGAGTCATATGAAAAGTCAATTTTATTTGTCTTAAATATTGAACCATTACACTGAAGTTACGACAGCTACTACTATCTCTACATTGCTAATAGTCTAAAAAATTATTTGAAAATATCATTGAATCTTATGGCTTAGTGAAATGAAAAATAGGACACCTTTAATCTATTAAAGTTTAAATATGAGGAAAACCAAAATTTAGAAGAAAAAAAGAAGAAAGAAAGAAAGAGAGAAAAAACCTGTGTTATTGCTAACTCGAGAGGAAATTAATAGATGTTCACGCCCCATTAACTTGAACCTAATCCTTAATCCCAAGACATTCCTTGCTAATTTTCATTTTTAATAGAGATCAGGGTCCTTAAAAAACCTTGCATTCTTAATTAATTAACTGGTGTTGAGACTCGTAATGTATTAATTGTAATAATTTATTAATGACTTTTAATCAAGTGGTTCAACCATGGGAATTGGCTCTTTCCATATTTTAAATTAATTTTTTATAAATCATTAATTTTCTATAATGTATCAAATACTAAATTTTTATTATCATTCATGTGTTGAATGATTTTTGTTACAATGTATTGGAGTTATGAAGTTATGATTGAATTGGTGTAGTTTAGGAACTTGATTGAGTTGCTGAGTTTGTATGATTATTAAGATGGTATAAGATATGATTAAACTAAGCCTAAATAAGAGAGTGTGATAAAAAGGTGTATAGTCCAATATGTTTCCAAAGTTGAACATTATTTTTATTTTAAAAATAAACTTTTAATAAAAATATTACGTTAAAATGATTAATAAAAGTTATGAAAAATTAAAAAATATTTGAATTTTAACTCTCAGGAAAAATATATTTGTATATGATAAGATCATCAGCTAATATTAAACTAAAATAGGAGAATTTTATGAAAAAAATCTTATGCATTCATTTTGTTTTCACACTAAACACTAATGATAAGAATATCAAATTAAGATTATTCAAGATTTTGTAGAAAGTTAATACAATTTCTTACAACTTTCGAAAAGACACATGTAGCTCATATGTTACTATCCAATTTTCATAATAAGGTGTTTAAGTAATTACACCCTTTGTGACCTCAATTTTATAAATATAGAAAATCTCAACTTTAGAATTGGAAAGAGGAGGAAAAAAGGGAGGGGCAATTCTAAGAGGTTTTACAATAATTTTAAGGATTTTCTTTACTTTAACATATTTCAAGTGAGTGTGAGTGTTTAAGTCATTATTTTCACTTTAAAGAGAAGTTTAAAGTATTTTTGTACAAAAGTTGGTAGTATACATTAATTAGAGATCTTTATAATTTGTATGCTTTAAAAGTTATGTGTCAATCAGCTAGTTGTATGCTTTAATTTTTTATTTTGGATAGATTTGTAGAGAACTTTATATTGGGATGACAAAATTTTTAATTTTTGTTTAATTATCAAGTTTGAAGAAATTTTAAACATACTTTATGTGTGAATTATTTGATAAATATACTTATATCTTCATTTTTCTTGCATTAAATGCCCTATGACTGTTATAGAGCCACTTTTTGGAATTTTAAACCATTGATTTTGAATTTTTATTAGCTGTTGAAATTTGAGCATGATGTTTATGTGTTATAATGTGATATATGGTGGTAAGTATGGTTGGCTAAGGAAAGTGACAAATTAACTCAGACCTGATTTATCTTAAAATCAATGCGCCAAATCAAGTTTAATCAGGCTTAGAATCTTAAGTTTAATAGATTTTTCCAAACCATACCAATCATGATAAATTAGTCGAACCCAACCTAAAATTAACGGGTCAAGGGCTATTAGCTATTACTAGATTTGGAAAAATCAATATTTTACTAGAACAAATTATCCAAAGGTAAAATGAAGTAAATACCATTCCATTACTCGAGGCATATTCTTTAGGGTCAAATTTGAGTGCATGCCTTGAGTAAGTACACAGTATTATATATGTTAGTTTTGCCACCATTATATTTTGAATTTAATATGATTATTTGAAATAGTTCATGACATATTTTTTCTTTGGTAAGTATTGTGTAGTATAAGATATAGTGCCTTATTGGTACTAGTTAAGATTGTTACATATAATAGTTTTTCCTCCTATATAGATATATTCTAGATATTTTTAAACTACTTTATTAACTAAGAGTTTGACTTGAAAGATATTTGGATATTTATAATTATGAAAGTATCAAATTCTGGTATAATTAGTTACCAATAACTTACTTAATCCTGTCACTGCAGATGCTAGAGTATTAATATAATAAAAAATAAATGAAAGAAAGAAATAAGGATATACAAGTTGTAGAGGACGTCTCAAAAGTTACTGTAGCAAAACAGATGGTAGCTGACATAAAAAAAATAGACCTCCCTGAATAAGCTCACACTGCCTACGCAATAATGCACAAATACAAAAATATGCACACCTTATATCACCCATAATATTTAACAAGAAATATCATACTTATAATTATCCACGGAATTTCTTCACAATTTTATTTGCATATAATGTTACTATATACGTGTGATAATACTCTCAAGACAACTACACTTAAGATGGGATTTGTTTCTCGAGAAAACATATTGCTTTTTGTGAATGTTGCGTAGATCTTTAGACTGGGATCATGGCTTAAGTTTCATTTGAATGTAAAGGTATAACTGACGTATCTTGATGACATTAATATGCAAAGACCCATTAATTTCTTATTTTATTTAGTCATGTAATTTAAAAACAAATGCAATTACACCTAAGATAACAAAGGCACGTGGTTAGGATGTTAATATATATGATCCTAAATTTCATATATGAAAATTGTTGTTAAATGAATCTACATTTTTACACTACGATATATGTTTTAAATGTCAGGAATGATCATAATGTTGTCCTCACAAAAATACTATTTAAATTATAATCTTCAATGGTTCAAATTGTGTTGAAGCAATGAAATACTCATTCTAGCTGGCTTAATTGCCATTGCTTTATTGTACGTATGAAGAGTGGTATTTTTGTACCCTTCGCATCCTTCTCAAACTTTGGTACTACAAAAATGTTACATCACCTTTACCTACATGTCAACATACTTTAATTGTGACTATCATTGTGATAAAAGGTTCTTTGCCCACGTAGTCTTTTCTTACTACAAAGTCTGAAAGCCTATTTGAAATTGACATGTGAGTTGTGCTTGATGTCTACAGACATAGGGATCCATGGCTACTAAATGATAATAACAGTTAACAGTTCTGTAACACCTTCGTTTCAATAACATCATCCCACCTTTTTCCAATGAACTTGCTGATCCGATGGGTCATAAGAAGAGAGCATGGCTGCCAACACACTTTAGGACCTTCTCCATTTTTTCACACCCTTGCCCTCATCTCTGCATCCTACATTTTATAAAGGTGCCTTTGTTAGTTGTTTTCATTGACTAGGGGTAGTCCTCATGCATTACAGTATTACTATTACAAATTTCTTTCTGTCTTTAATTCTCATGCTCACATGCAGTGCTGACCGAGTTTACATACAATAGTAGGTCCTCCATCTAACACCCATTTCTCCCCCTCTTCCAAGCTCCCTTATCGACTTTTTATCCACAGCCTCCCTCACCACCTGTCTTCGGTAAATTTTACTCTACACAAAAAAATGATCTTAACTTACGTTTTTCTTTTCTCAATGTATATTGCCATGACTTATGCAAAGTTTTGCTTCCTTTTACTTTATGTTTTTGTCAATGTTACTTCTTATCTAACTTGCATTTACAGTTTATCTTGTTTTCCATGTGCATTCCATTTCTATTTTTTGTTGGTTGCTTGTTCATGTCTTGTAGTGGGTTGGTTAGGTTAATGATTTCAGGCAAAAAAACTGAATTCATGTGATGTAAAACAATCTGTTGTGGTTGAGTTTATCATTTAAGAGAAATTTCCAGTCAAATGAACTAGAAGCTACCCAAGAAAGTCTTTATTTTGAATTC
>JAOXYD010169003.1:0-10097 GCA_028565735.1 Pinacopodium congolense | reverse complement strand
GAGGTTAATGATGGCTACGAACAATGAGATAAAGCTGAGTCTCAAGTATCAGTTAAGCTAGTTAGGAAGACAAATGCAGTTTTCTTTAGTAAAATGATGACAGGTTTAGAAATTGATATCCCTAAATTCGTATGTTATGAACTTTATAAATTTTCGCATTTAAATCCCTTTATTCATGAACTTGTGATACAAGATTATACTCTCCATATGAATAAAGTAAAGTAGGCATAATATTCTTTTGATGCTTTGTGTGTTTGTGGTCACCTAGTTCATTTCCTAAGGGTTTTTTAGTTAATAAAACCTTTAATTTTTGATCTAAGATGTAATACATAAAATTTTAACTATGTTAATTGAAAATATGAAAATAAATGCATTTATTTATGAAAAAATGCATAAAGAACAATCTTTTACTTAAAATATATTGTGCATATATTAATGTATGCTTATATTTCTCTTGTGTATACAATTCTATTTATGTTGTGCTTTTTATGTCTATTTGTTAAAGTTTTATGATGTTTGCATTCATCATACCTTAAGTTGTTGGATTTAAGGTTGTACTGATGTATAAAATATTATGGTTAATATGCTTAAGCATATAGCAAGAATGGCTCAAACATATTACTATATCTAATAGTTATTGCATATGGAAAGAAATCAAGGATAAGGGAGAGTTGCAATAGGGAGAGAGGAGATCAAAGATGCTAAGTAAAAGGAAGAATATTCATATTAAGTAGAAGATTTTTAGGATGATGCATAATGTGTTCTAGTTAGATGTGTGCTACATTGGTTTTCTATTAATGTCAAATGATCAAATTTAATTAACAAATTTAACAATCGAAGCACACCTTTCTTTCTTTCACAATTTTAAGCCAACACTGATGGCAAGTATACCAATCACAAGTAATATAGTAAAATATTTAAGATCTAAGTTATCATCTTACAAATAATCCTAAATTGCAAGTATTAAGCAAAATTAGGTCACAATTATCTAAATAATTTGAATTAAATAAAATTAACAACTAAATTTACTAAGTGAAATTAAAATGATAAGTTACGTAGAATAACTTAGTTTGAATAAAAGGATTGCCCAATGGATAAATTAGTTTTCAGTTATGGATTAAAAGACTTGTCTTAGGGTCACTTCACTAAATGAAAGCAATGATATAGTTAAGAAATGCTTTTTCTCTAATCACTTAAGCTGAGTTTTGATCATTCATCAATCTTAAGCATTAGGCTTTAAGTTTAGGAAGCTTAACATAAAAATTTCCAATTTTTAGATTATAACCCTCAAGAAAAATCAAAGTTTGTTCATTTAATTATTTAAATTAGGTTGGTTAATGATTTGTTCAACAAAATAGGAAGATTTCTCTAATCTTAAGTTTTTTCTTAACTTTATTCTAAGTGTTTAGTTTAGAATAAGCATTAATCTCATCCTTTAAGGAAAAGATAGCCTTCAATCCTACAACAAATCATATGAAGCATATATTCAAATCATTTCATAACTATTCCCTAACTAAAAATTGAATTAGCAACTCATTTGAAGCAAGAAATAGTCATTTTCATTATATTCAATATGTTCTTGAACAAGTGATAATAATAAGTGGTTTTAAGGTAAAAACAAGGTTATAATGCACCATTAAATGGCTACAAAAACATTTACAAGTTTGAATCACATGTTTAAGCTCTAGCAATATTCAAATATAAACTTAGATCTGTAAAACAAGATTAAAAAGATGAATAACAAGAGAAAAGAACCTTAGAACTAAGGCTAATATGATTTTTCTCTCAAATTTTTTTTTTCTTGGTGAACTGGTTGTAAGCTATCAAATAATAAAATTTCCTAACCTACCTAACTAAGTAGCTAGGGAAAATCAAGGTCGATCCCACAGAGAGCTAGAGTGAATTATTATCTCTAATGTTGCTAAAAAGAAAACAAAACCCTTGAAAGCAAAGACATCAAAACTAAATACTAAAAATAATTGACAAAACAAAGACAAAAAAACAAAAAACAAAAAAGAAATACGAAAGCTGGGTGGAAGATATATCAGGAATTATAGACTTATAATCAATCATCGAAATATATAACTTGCGATTGGTGTAAGATGCTAGCCTATAGGTTCAAACAAGCTTTCAATCCCTTAGTTCTGCCATTTTTAGATAGGTCCTATACTATAGAAAACCTATCCCTAATCACGAGGTAACCTAGAATAAGCTCTCCAGATTCAACGACACGATAGCATTAACAACTAAAGAACGACTAACCTAAGGCACAATCTCATAAGCTCAGATTGTGTAACTTAGAGAATTAGAATTCTAGGCTACATTAATTAAGTTCACCGACAAATTCAATTAGCCTATTGTTGCCTATGGAAATCACTATGACTATTGCGTATCTCAAGTTCATTCCTAATAATAGAATTAGAAATTAAACCTAAGATAGAAAATCTTAAGAATTAATCTTTAATTAATATTATTTATGTGAAATTCCAATTCAACCTTTACCTAAGTCACAATATTTAATCAATTCTCATAATTGTTAAGCTAAAATTCCATTAATATCCTCCAACCCAAAATTAAACTAGCTAAATATAATTATATTAAGAAAAAATAAATAAATAAACAATAACCATAATTAATTAAAAGGAAATAAAAATAAAAACAATAAAGGAAAAATACAAATTGACTTTTAAATTAATGCAAACGCACATTACTTAAGCTATTATTTAATTAACTAAAACCTAATTAAACAAAACTTAAACTAAAAGCTTAAATAAAAATTTCAGATTTAAAATTAAATACAAATTAAATTTTAAATGAATTAAAACCTAAGAACATACATAAAAATTAATTACTAAACATAGATAAACCAAATACTATATAAATAATTAAAACTATATGAAATAAAACTTTAAAAAATTCAATACTTAATTAAAAATAAATATGAAATTATCATTTATATTTAAAAGTAAACAATAACACAAAATTAAACTAACCAAACAATAATTAAAATTCAGCTAAAAAATTAAAGAAAATCAGAAATTAATTGAAAATAAACTCAATGGGTGCAGCACTCCTCTTGGCACGCCTGATCTCCTGCTGGTGAGTCTCTTGGTCGTGCGTGGTCCATGCAGCGTCGTCTCCTTGATGTGCAGCTTTGGTGCAGGTCTCCTGGTAAAGTCTTGCGTCTCCTGGTGCTGGTTCCTGGTGCAAGAGGTGCATTGCTGGTGTAGCTTTGCGTCTCCTGATGCTGCACGTCATTGGTGGTGCGTTGTCTGGTGCTCTCCTTTGCAGCCAAGACGCAGCTCTCGCCTAAGATAGCTGCTTCCTCAACTTAGCCGCTAGCTGAAGACTCCTCTCCAAGCCACTGATGTAGCCAAGTCGCTAGCAGCAAAACTCGTCCCACTCCGCAAGACCACAAGCTCCACTCAAGACAGCTCCAAGTCTCTCTCTAAACGCCGCTCTCTCGAACAGCAGCCGCTCAAGCCCACCTGTCCCACTTGTTGCTAGGTTTTTGTGCATGAATTGAATTAATTCAGGAGCCCTTGCTTCTTCCGAATGTGCGTCCCTCTTATGCTCCTGCTATGCTCACCGTTTTGATTAATTAAAATAGTGAGCTTAAGCAACTGATTTTCTTTTTTTTCTTTTTTTTCTTTTCAAATTAATACAATTTTTAGCTTTTGCTTAGATTGCTTTAAATTCTTCATATTTTAACCTAAAATTTGTGTTAAAGAAATAAATCTGTCATTAAATAAAATATAACACAAATTAAATATTTAAACAATAAAATTAGATTGAAATGACGTTAAAAAGCATATGAAAATTTAATAAATTTCAATCTTATCATAGAACATCAATTAGTTTAACAAATAAATCAATTGTTAAGACTCAATTTTTATATGTTTTTTTTGGAAATTAAGTTTTTTATAGTTTTTTATTTGTTGCATAGTTAGTAGTTGATTTTCATAAACTTTGATATTAGGAACTTCCATTGTTATTTTATATATCACTTGTAATCAATGAATTAAATAATTATATTGAATTATAAAATAAAATAAAACATGCATTAATATATGTTTAAAAGTAATAATATTTAAAATAAATAAAGTAAATTATAACTTCAAAATAAAATGTAAATAAAATTTTACATTTAGACATTGACTCTGGATGATAATGTAATCCTTCTAATTAAAAGAGAAATAAGATTAAAAAATCATGTTTTAAATATATAATTTTTTATTTTATAGCAAACTAAAATATGTGTATGATGTCTATTTGAACTTTGAAAATATATGTATTTCTAATCCAATCCAATCATTGTTCTAAATTTGATTTCAATCAACTATATCACTACCATATATTGTAGTAAGAAAATAGTTTTTTTGTGTTGTATATCAACTATAGAATTTTTTTTCAAAAATAATTGTAATAAATATAAGATATGATTATTCTGGACTAATATAAGAAACAAGGAAAATGTAATAAATGGATTTTTACGTAATTGAAATAAATTTAAGTTAGACTTGATGATATGAATTTTACATTTTGATATAAAATTTATTTTAAAAATAATTATAGTTAAAACTAAGTGTTGTATATATAATAGAACATATTAATTATATGTTGATAAACTTTTTGTGTATTTTTTGAAATCTATTATTGGCTTTGGTATTCTATGATAGCTCAACATATAAACTCAAAATATGTAAGTATAAATGAATTCAATTATTTTATATGTTATGAATTAAAACATTTTATGGTATCAAATGTAAAAAAATATCAATCTAATTGTTTACTACTCATATATAGATATAAATGTTTTGTTTAAATAATGTTGACAAAATTTTATATTAAAAAATTCTTACTATCTCATTTTTTTGATACATGTCTATGCTTAATAAGAATATCTTTCAAGCATTATCATTACCTTATTTTAAACTACTTGTTAACCCCTCTAGTAACATATCAATTTACGAAGTTCATTAAAATAAATTAATATTAATATATTAGTTGACTAATATCACTAAGTGGTATAAAAAAGTTTGCACAATGAACAATCCACTTTGAAATCCTAAATAGGTAGGTCTAACTCCAACCTAAGTCTACCAAACCTCTTAAAACAAGTTTTTAAAAATTTCATTTTAGTTTTTCAAAACAAAGTTTTTAAAAATTTGCCATGTTTTTTCAAGTATTATAATACAATTATTATAACAAAAAATTGATTCAAAAATTTCTTGAAAATATTTTAATACATAAAAATAATTAAATTAAAAATTCACTTTATTTTTAAAAAGATTTAGTAATAAAAATATTCATATCATATTGAGTCTTTAAACTATTAAAAGAATTAAGATATGGTCATAAGAAAGATTATAATGATTTATTATATATAGAATAACTCAATTTGGTTTCCTTTTCATGATCTACGTGCTTTAAATTGCCTTGAATTTCTCTTGAATTGCATATGTATTACACTTTGTTCATTTTATTTATCTTTTTATTATTTAATTAATTCAATTGACTCATTAACTTATATCATCGAAAGCAAGTTCAATAATAACACTAGTATATTATTATCATCAAAATCACAAGGTAAAAGAGATGTATGATATATGAATATAAAATTTTTAATATCTAGAATATATTAAATGTATACTAATACATTTAGTTTTTAAATTTAACTACATATGATTTAAAAATATTTCTTTAATGATCTCCTTGAACAAATTAATCATCTCTATAAGGAATGTAAACATTTTTTATTTTCAAAGGAAGAAAAAAAAAAGAATACTATTATTAGAAAAAATAGCCAAAATTTAATAATAAATCGAACAATAATTTCAATTTGGTCTCATAGCTATTAGTATTATTTTTAAATTAATTATTTAAATAATTAAATTAGTATAGTTTATAAACCATTGGGTTATATTGACAAATATTTGTTTCATATTTGTCCTTATAAGTTATGAATATTAGTTTATGTCTTTACAATTCCAATTTTATTTTTTTCATTTATGCAATTTTATTTTAAATTGAGTTTCTTTAATATATCTTATTAATTCATGAATTCAAAAGTAAAGAAACTAAAAGAATATTTGGTATTGTTATTGGTTTTGATTTTAAAATTTATTTTTGTATGTTTGTATTAGTTTTTGTGTGTTTTTTTAAATTTTGTACTGCATTAATGTGTTATTTTTCTTGATTTTTATGTTGATTGTTTTAATTTATGTATTTAGAAAAATAAAAACCAAAAACAAAAATTGAAAGAGATAACAAACAAGTCCTAAATTAAGGCAATATTTATTTTATTTTTCTTTGAAAACGAGACTATTCGACGTCACTTATTGAGCTTGTTTCACTTTTAGCATTATTATGTTACTGAGACATATCAATGTTTTATTAGCATTATTATCTTATTCATATAATCTTAATATATACTATTTTCACAATATTGTAGATTTGATATTTCATAACTAACCCTGTATACTTTCTATCTTATATTATTTGAAATTATACAGTGCGTTCAAATATAACATATCTAATATGTTAGTACATTATCGCTGAAAGAAGAGCTGAAAATATATCGAATCACATAGATTGTACGTCTTACCAAACGTTGGCAAAAAGCCATTGGCATGTTCAACATGTCAGCAAAACAAATTAACTATGGTCTCAATTTACCGAAAATTATGCGTCAAATTTAAGAATAACAATTTAATATGGTACTTGAGGATTGTGTTTTTCTCATATGAAAAAATTACACGATTACTTGTATTGGTCTTTTCTCTCTTGATTTCTTACAATTTATTTATATAATTCATATAATTTTTATAAATAAAATTTATATAATATTACAATATAATTCATATTATAATATAAATAAAATTTAAATTACATATAATTGAATTTTAATTAAAGCAGACACGGAGCCCCGCAATTTTTGGTTCATTCACATATCAATCCCCATTTGGAGGGGACTACAATGCAAGGGCCTCCCGAGCGGGGCCTAGCTTTTGTCTTTTAATTATTACACACACGTGAATAATATCGATTCTCCTCGAGTTTTTGTATCACGTGTCCTTATTTTGATTGATGAGACAGACTCTCTGTGCTGAAGCAATCCAGTGATGCAAGTGCTAGGCAAATGACTTATACGTGCTTTTATTTCATCGTTGTTCACGTGCAGTGGGGGAATTTGAGGAAACAATGTTCACGGAATCCTGGCAAGAGATTTCCTTTAGTCTAAACTGAAAACTTATGCTCCATTTACAACTATACTTCTCGGAATTAAACTATTCCATGAAACATGTTCTAATCATAATTATAACTAAAATTTTGACATACTTTATACAAATATTAAAAATAACTCAATTCATTTTTAATAAAAAAATTCTACGAGAGCATTATTTTATTATATTTTAATTTTAAAGGTTAAATTTTATTTTAAAATAATCAAAATCAAATGTCATTAAATTTTGGAAGGCACTTCCAAAAAAATATTTTAAATACATTACAGTAGATATGCGTGTCTTGTAAGTTACAATATTTAGTGTTACAATTAAAATTTCAAGATATTCCAAATAATTTATCATTAATTTCTCCTTTTGTCCCATTTGCACACTTGCCTCGGTAATAACCCTATTAAAGTTTCAAAAGAATCGTTAGAAGAGAATTATGTCTTCCTTCTCCCCTTCACTTATGCCCATTCGAATGGAAGAAAACGCACCAACACTTGAAAAACGCCTCCAGTTCCTTCTTCAAAGTCGACCAGAATGTTGGATGTATTCCATTTTCTGGCAAGCATCCAAGGATGATAGTGGTCGAATTATTTTATTATGGGGTGATGGGCATTTTTTTGGTGCATCCAGAACCGGCAATCAATACAGAAACAATCCCAAGTTCGTGTCTAATGTCGAGAGAAAGAATAACGATGATAGAGAATTCCAAACTCTTTTGAACCGACGGATGGAAAAAATGAAAGGATTGGTTGATGGTGATGCTACGGATTCCGAATTGTTCTACAAGGCGTCATTAACTAGATCTTTTGCATATGGAGATGATATCCTTGGAAGATCATATAGCTCCGGCTCATCACTTTGGTTGACAAATGAAATGCATGTACTTGAGTGTGAAAGAGTCAAAGAAGCCCGTCAGCATGGAATACAAACCATGGTATGCGTTCCTATTCCATCTGGAGTTCTTGAATTGGGTTCCGTTGATATAATCAACCACGACTGGGTCCTTGTGCAACAAGTCAAGTCGTTATTTGGACTAGAAATGCTTAAAAAGGGAGATGAACCTCAGGTTGAAATCCCTACTTCTTTCCTTAATGTTGGAATGTTTCCAGTTACTCAGGAGAGGCATGATGGGAAACTAAGAGAAGCTGCTGAACATAGACATTCGTCTCCTGAATCAGGGCCTTCTGTTTCCGGTGGCAATTTCACCATTCAACTGATTGATAATGCGTCTCTAAAGCAAAGAGGAAAACGACCAAAGAAAGATCTGTCTTCTCTTCATGTTGAGGCGGAGAGGCAGCGCAGGGAAAGATTGAATCGTCGATTTTGTACTCTTCGATCTGTAGTTCCCAATGTGTCCAAGTTGGACAAAGCATCTTTGCTTGCAGATGCGATTGCTTATATCGCGAAACTCAAGGCCAGAATTGATGAATTGGAAGCCAAAACAAATGTACTTCCCCGTCACAAAGCTAAGATTGGTAGTATTACAAAATTTCATGACATTCATTGCACTGCCGGTGCCACAGCGATTGATCATATGAAGGGCTCCCCAAATTGTGGACTCAACGCCAGGACAATTTATGTTGATGTGAAGATGTTAGGATCAGAGGCCATGATAAGAGTCCAGTCAAGGAATGTTGATTACCCAGCTGCAAGATTGATGGATACGCTCCGAATCCTTGATTTTCACATTCATCATGCCAGTGTTTCAAACATCAAAGAAATGGTGCTTCAAGATGTCGTGGTTAGAACTCCTGACAAAGAATTGGCAAATGAAGAAGTCCTCAAAAGTTTCATTCTCCAAAGAATGATGAGTTAGCTTGATCATACTATCAATCATGTACAAGATATACCGTTATCGTAAAGAGTCATTCCATGGATTTGAGTAAAATTTTAAGGACACTTTAGGAACTTGATGTTGGAAATAGTAACTTGAAATTTTTAGAATATGACTCTTAAGATAATGTGGTGTGTGAATTAATTATAAAATCTTCTAGTAATACATAAGAGTCTACTAATAATATTCAAAAGTCTTCTAGTAATACATATGGTACGTTACTCTGAGAGTTAAGAGAGAGTGGAGTCATATTGTAAGGATCATTATCCTCTTCCTTATATTTGCTTGAGTGATTATAGCTTTCACAAATTTACTTTTCTCAAAGTATTCTCTCAATTCTCTACGACTCAAAACTCCTATATACTCTTTTTGATGTCTATTGGAAATTTCCCTGACCACTTATAGACAACTACTAGAAGGGAAGAAATGGAATATTATAAATATTCCAGTTGATAGAAATTTGTTTGTGCTTTTCAAAATTTCATCCTTTTATTAGTGACATGATTACAAGTAGAGACATTAAAAGAGCTGAAGGTATGGTAGGAATTGATGTAGGTGAGACGAGATCATTTTCTATTTGTATGTATACAAGTGATCTATAGGTCCTTTATCTTGTACTTTCATATATGTTCTATATTACATTGAGTAAGTTCAATTGTTCTGATTCAAGGTCTTTAATGGAGTAGCTTATTGTTATTGCTGGTCATTGCTTTACGAGTTACTATATCCAGCTATTAAAGTATAGGCATAAATTAACTTGGCCAAAAAGCTTCATCTATCTATAATCCCCTTTCAGTGAGGAAAGAAAGCCTATTCAATCTAGTCGAGATATGTAATATATGAGTCATTAGGTGGACAAGCTGTAGAGGTCCTCTATTGAATCTACTATTGAATCTACCTTTTGTTGGTTTATGTCCTACAGCTAATTAGTTGGTTGTAAATTTATGATACATTTTATAAAGCCATTATTTATTTTATACATGTTTGTTTAATTGGCTAATATATAAGATAAAGTTAATGAGATAAAT
>JAOXYD010169002.1:0-23769 GCA_028565735.1 Pinacopodium congolense | reverse complement strand
TGTCTCTTTGCTTGTGTCTTTTGCATCTTAGTTTATCTTACTTTCATCTATTCAAGGTGTTTTATTTTCTCTTTGGTGAAACATTTAAAATAATATTTGCATTCTAGCTCTCTGTGGTTCGACCCTAGCTCACCATTACTGTATAGTTTGGATAGTTAGGAATTTAACATTTGATAGCTTACGACGAGCTCATCACTTACAAAGTGGAATGATCAATACTTAAGAGTTTGGAACAGTAAAGGTAGAACATATATAGGGTTGTGACTTGTAATTTTTACTTAAGTTCCTATTGTGGATTTGATGAGGCTCACTTCATGTACGATACATTCATGTTTTAGAATACAAATACAAGAAGCGTAATTAAGAGGAATTTTATGTGATAAGTTTTTAATAACGCTCTTGATGCGTTGAAAATATTTTTGGGAAGGTTTTGGATATGTATGTGAGTTTACGAAGTGTTTATATTGTTGAGATAGGGCTAGATTGATTTGGAATTGCCTTGAACAAATTTTTATATGTTTTTAGGTATTAAAAAATGGTTCTAGGTGAGTAGAGTGATGCTTGATTCTCACACCATTATTCTATATGTTAATCAATGGTCATTGCTAGATTTCATCAATGGTATCATTGAAGGGACTATAATGGTGATACATTAATGGTGCCATTGTAAATCATAGAAACTACCATTAAAGGGAAAAAATCATGCCAAATTGACTATTCAATAGTAACAAATGTTTAACACATTGAAGCATTAGATAACTATCATAAACAACTAGTTTGAAGTCTTAGGACTATAAATAGGTTGTTTTGCATTAGTTTTAATCATTCAAAGGTTTATAAATAAATTATTCAAATAATTTGAGCATTGAGAAACTTTTTGTTGAGAGGAATGCTTTGAGCTTTCTTTAAAGGTTTTTGTCCATTATTTCTACATAAATTTTGTGTTTTATGATCCTACAAATATACTAAATTGAGCTTGAAAGAGATTATTTTCAAGTGTATTTTTGAGAAGTAGTATAGGTGAAAGAAAAAAATTCTTCCTAAGCCATGAAAGGCGGTGAAAAGGTTATTCTCGATCATAGACAAAGGATTATATATCTAACATAGTTATTTTTTATTATAGTGAAAGACTTCAACAAGGTTTATTAGGGACTAGACTTAGGAGAAAATAGACCTCTCTAAACAAGTATAAATTGAATGTTGTTCATCAGTATACTCTTTACTTTAACATTCTTTTAATTGTGTTTTAATCTTTTGATTATGTTTATTATGTTTATACTCAAGTAAATTATTCGTTAGATTGCCCATATTGAAATTGTTTTATTAGTCAAGTATATTGTTATTTGTTTTTTTTGTAATTTTTTTTGACAAAATTGTTTGATTTTTTTGTTAACTTAGGAATTCATTATAAAATTTTTTAAACTCTTAATTCAACCTTTTTAGGTGCTATCTAGGACTAACATTATTAATGCCTATAATATTTCTTAAATAAAGAAAACAAAAGCAAATTTTTACTTGCTATTTACCAAATTCTTAAAAATATGTAACAATAGACATGACATGAAATCATTTAATAATATGATAAATATGTTTACAATAGTGAGATCAGAAAAATTAGCATAATATAGTGATCGATCAATATGTATAATAAATTTTTATAATGAGTTAACCAATTAAGATTGTTAGGATATCTATACTTTCTTTCCTAAACATATTTCTCTATAATGAGTTGAATCTAAAGTAAAAGGAAGGAATTCATCAAATAAAGATAAATAAATAAATAAATGGGGATTCGAAATGAATTATTTTTTAAGATGTGAAGTTATAAAATCATGGCTTTAGATAATAAGAATCATGATGACAAAATGAAATAGAGAATCTAGCAACGTTTCCCATATTTTTAACATAATAGCAAAGTGAATAAAAGTGTTGTGAAACTTAAAGAGCTACTTATGAGTGATTAGAATGATGTCACCATTATAGATTTAGAATGAAAATTAATGAAGCTACTTATCTTTGTGTTACTACCTCTTTGAGTGGCATGAACTCAAGGTTTTAAAATAGAGAACATGTGATCTTTATCAAGTCCAATGAAGTATCATGAGAAAAAGAAACAAGTTTGCAACAAATTTAGAAATCTTAGTAAAACTAAGTTTAGAACGAAACTGGATCTTTTTATTAAGATTACAAATTAAAACTCATCCAATTTTTGATGATTTAATTAATAAAATCTATATTTAGATGCTTGAAGACATTTTGAAAGAAAAATAAGACCTAGGTTATTATTATAGGAGTAAGAAATGAAAAAAGGAAGAGGAAAAGAAACTAATAACAAGTGGTGTGAAGTAAAACCTCCTTGTTTCTTCAAAATTTTGATGATTAGAACTAAATTTTTGTTGTATCCAATAATGGAGAGAATATAAGAAAATGGTTAGGCAAGAAATAAGAAGAAGAAGAAGAAGAAGAAGAAGAAGAAGAAGAAGAAGAAAATGAAGATGATGATGATGAATAATAAATAAATAAATAAATAAACTTTTTAAAATAATTCATACAATTTGCATCTTGTTTAATAAAACTAGTTTTCATCTTAAGTAACTCTTATTAACATTTATAGGTTTAAGATAGTCATGTTTTTAATCCTCAAACTTTAAGAAATTTTATAACTTTAAAATTTTTTATTTTAGTCATATACCTCTATGTTTCAATTCAATCTAATTTTCCCATAAGTCTTTGTTAATGAAAAATTGAATAAAGATTAGTCATTTAAACAACTTAAAAATTCATGTAAGTAGTGTTCAACACTATATCATTTTATTTATCATATTTATGCATTATTTTACAACAAAACTATACCATTTACATAGCATTAAACCCTCTTTTTTCTTCTTTTTATCTTCTGCTTTTTCTTCTCACTAATATCTTCTACTTCTTACTATTCTTGTCATCATCTATGCCTACTACCATTATCATTTGGGTATTTTACTATATGGTTTCTCTTTAGCTTATATAATATCAACTTTAGACTCCTCCTTCACTTAAGTATATATCAAGAAAGTATAGTCCATGTGACTGAAAATTTATGACTTGTAACTACACCTTTACTAAATAAAATTCTATCACCGCTAAAGATTTCAACCCTTCTAACCCATGAAAATTTAAAAGGAAAAGGAAAAAAAACTTAGTTTTAGTTGAAGTTTAACATAAAGTTTTAATCCTTAGTCAGTGGAAGGTCATGTATAGAATGTAAAGCATGAAACTAAATTTTCAAGGAGATGACCAAAATATAAAGATTATAGGGGATTAAGGTTTGTGGATTTTAAAGGAAATGAAGTGATGTGTCCTTGGACCCAATGAATTAGATTATGAATATGTACATGGAAGGATCTTACATTAGCAAATCTTATGGATCATTCAACCATGATTTGTTTTTAGAGGATGTTTGTTGTCTTATTCATGTTAAAAATACTTAGACTTACATCTACCATTTCAACTACCTTACATTAGTATTCCTTGTTCCATAAATGTAGAAATAGGTACTTTAATGCTATTTACAATTAATTAATGTAAAGCTCCAGAAAGATTGGTATACCAAATGTTAACTTTTCTCCTTTGATGTTTCTTTAACTAATGTGTTATGATATTTAGAATTAGGAAGCACCATGATTGCATAATATTGGTAGTTGTACTATAGTTCCTAAAGCAATATTTTCTTCTTATGACATTTTAAGGATGGACTAGAATGGGGTAGACATTAAGGTAGGTCATTTTAGGAACCCACCTATTGAATATAGGGGTGGGATAATAGACAAACTTGGAATTATAGATATAGAAAAAAAAAATTTTAAGATGTGAGGGACATTATTAAGGAATTTAAAAAAAGTGATGACAAAAAGAAATTTTTTTCCAAAATACCTAAAATACTCTTTGAGTCTAGAAAAAAAATTTATACAATGACAAAATAACCCTCAAAATTCTAAACTGATTAGGAAGTTGCAAGGTTGGAGTGAATGACCTTAATGAGAAGGAGGTTTATGTGACTTATATACATAAGGGTAAGGGTATTTTTATTGAAGATGGTGGGGTTGATGAGGGCAATAGGCCACTGAAAAGTGACTTTAGACATTAACAAAAAAAAAAAAAAGTAATTCATACTACTCTATCTAGATGGTAAGAAGTACACAATTTCAAAAGTGGAAATTAAGAACTTGTCAGAAGATGAGGAATTAAGAGAAGTAAGGGTAGAAGTTCATCATTTTTTTTGTCAACTTTCGAAAGAAGAATCAAACTATAGGTTGGGCATAAAAAAAAGAAATGAAGAGTTAAATTATCAAGAACCAGAAGTAGACCTAAAAGGTGATCATATTCATAGTTTGAAATAGGTGATGACATAGATTTGTTTGATTCAGATGAGGACGGTAGTAATGTTTTTACATATGATTCTGAATTTAGTGATAGACTTATCTTATATGGAAAAAAAAAAGTGAGACTCATTATTACGAATCAAGAATCTAATGCCCAAATTTTGAATTTTATATGAGATGAAGGAGAAACCAAATTTACAGAGTTGTTGAACAAGTTTTTCATAAAATAAGAGTATAATTGGAAATTTATGAAAAATTATAAAACTATGGTAAGGGCTATATGTGCTACTTTTAGTTGTCCTTATAAATATATAGAAATATGAATAAAAACACACATATGTTTCGAGTGGTCCCTTATAGTAATTACCATAATTAATTTAAAGTGTTTAAGAATAGGAGAGTTTCAATTTTTTATTTAGCTAGTATTTTGTTTAGATACGTTAGACAAATTGCTGCTATGCCATTAATGGACATAAATACTATGGTAAAATATGAGTAAATCATTGATATTTATTTATTAAAAATACAAAAAAAGACAGGGAAGATGATTGAGAAACGGAATGGTGATGTAAAAAAATAGTACGTATCTTTATGGGATGACAAGAAAGAAATAACAACTTTCAATTTAAGGACTTTTGCATTAATTAAATTTCAGACTAGAACATTTGTTTGACATGTTGTACATTTAATTGCTAAATGGTTATAGGAAAGTGATTGGTTTGGATGGTCGATTCCTTGAATTGGGAATAGAAGTTAAATTACTAACATTAGTTGGTAGTGATGGGAACAACCAGATGTTTCCATTTATATGGGCAATTATGCATATAGATCATTGTTCCTAAAGTTAATGAAAGATGATTTGGGACATGGAGGTGGTGAAGGGTGGATGATAATAATAAATAGAAAAAAGGTAAGTCAAAAATTTCTTAGGACTATTTTACATATATTTCAACGTCAACTCATTTGAATTACAATTAATTTACACTTAATTAATGATAGGGTTTAACAAAAACTAGTAATGATATTCTATCTAAAGTAGAACATAGATACTATGCCTAACATATCTTTTCAAAGTGGAGAAGACATTATATAGGTCTAAAATTATAGAGGTTATTTTAAAGAGTTATAAAATCCACAATTGACCTAGATTTCAAAGTTTCCTTGAAAAAGTTAATATGATTAAAATCTAATGCATATAAGAAATTTATTAATGACCCAAATGGAGAAATGATATGTGGTTTTCGTCATGAATTTTGAGCTAAAATAAGATATCATGGATAAAAATTTGTGTGAATTTTGCAATGGAAAAATCATACTTGTTATATACAAATCAAATATTTTAATTTTGAAAAACATCAAGTATAACGATAACAAGACTTTATAAGAATAAGTACAAATGAAACAACTTGATATATGAGATTGGCCATAAAATTATAAATAAGTTGATTTTGATTCAGGAAGATAGTTTCTTTTATGAAATGTCCTATAATGACATAGGTGACTTATTTTTCAAAAGTGGAAAGAAGTATAAGGTTATTTTGAAAAACTAAAGATACTTACATTGAGCTTGTGATTTTCCAAGTATTTCATGCTATCATGCTAGGGTTTAGTTTATAATTTTTTTTATTGATGCTTTATTTCATTTATGATAGGGTTTATGATCATGTAGAGCTTCTGATTTTTCATGTGTTCAATGTCTTCATAAAGTAGCAACAGTGATGTTTTTAGGGTAGAAACTAAAAGATTACTTGGTGCATTAGTTAAAACAACCTAAATACTCAATGGTTTATGAAAAAATGATGCAATTTATAAATAAGGAACCATTATTTCTACATCCTATGAAGAAGCTGCCTAGTAGTCCAATGATTGAAAGAGTTAGAGAAGAGGGAGAACTAACATCTTTATATGGGACAACATAAAGGAAGGGTATGATAATGATAAGTGAACTATTTAAACATAAGGTCGTAACAGAACTTGATGTCCTTTCAATGAAAAATTCTAAGATTTAACCAGTGGGAAATCTTCAAAATAATAAAAGAAAAAAGATTAAATTGCCACAAGCCATAAAGCTTTTGTTGATAATGAGATTGGAATGCCCATTTGAAATGAAAGTTCTTGACTATATTAAAACATTTATAATATATATATTTACTAATACATTGTCCCATGTTTATGTTTGTAGGAAAGATCTTCCAAAGTTGTTATTATTGAATTGATGAAAGGAAATACAAAGGCTCTTAGGAGAAGAAGTTCAAACAAGCATGTTAAAGATGAGCCATCTTTACCTATTTATCCAAATAGATCATTGACAAGAGTATTACATAGAAAACAAGGATTTAAATTTAATCCAATTGTTGAAATTGGGGCAACTTTTGAAAAATAAAAGGAACATCATTAGAATTTTAAATTTACTGGAGGAGTGGTTTAATAGAAATATATGAAAATGAAAGAAAATAAGCACGATCATTTTCTAGTTGGAACTCAACATTATAGAGTTAGTGGATAATCTTAAAGGCATCTTTAATTAATTATGATCATTTTTATGTTTGTATCAATGTTAATGATTAATAGGGTTATATATTTTAGAAGAGTGATTAATGGTTTGATATTTTTGGATTATGGCTACTCACTTTAGCTATTTAATCACTTAGATTAATGGATATTGACAAAATAATATATTTATGCAATGGTTCAATGCATTGGATTTATGTAACAAGTGGTGAAGTTTATCGAAAGACAAGTTTCATGTTATGTACTATTACATATATGCCTAAATGTTGTTTGCATAACGTTTGAAATTCCCTATCTTCTTCTTACATGTTTTGAAAGTTAGTTGGAATATAAAAGGTAAATACGCAATCTAATTCAGATTCATAACATATAGAGTCAATTCATAAAATTTGGTTTGTAAGCCTTTATGGCGTAACGTTAAGAATTTTGAGTGTTTGATTAAACCTTTATTGTATTACACAAGTAATGAATACTAATACTATAATAATGGTATAAGTAGCATTTGAATATTAATAATACATATTTTCATTTATAGATGTCTTACAAATTCATGTTGGGAGAGTTTCATGTGAATAATTCCCAAAAGTAAAACATTAAGGCTATAAACATCGACTTTTTTGGAATACTTTACTAGTGTCGTTCACCTATAAAGCTCGATAACCATTAATATCATTGAGGGTTAGTAGGGGAATAGCAAGATGAGAAAGGCCAAAATCCATGGATGAATATGATGTTTCCATAAGCGTATATAAGGCCTTAAGAATGAAGGCATACCATTCGTCTCATATCATATTTTGTCCATGCAAGCATGTGGATTAAAATTCTTGACTCCTAAAGGTAGTATATTATATCATTAAGTATAGATGCTTTATTAACCTACATAAATTAAAGAATGATTTATTTTATGGTTTTCTAGTTTATCACGATTTATTTTATGGTTTTCTTATTTGTGACAAAATTACAGTTGAAATACAAACTATTAACTACCTTGCTAACTAAAGGAACAATTGGTTTGAGAACCATAACCTTTAACTTTTCTCATGTTTGCCATTTTGATAATATATGGCTCACACCAACTTCCTTAGCCTTTAGTCTTGAGACCTTGATAGTCATATTTTTCTCATCTTGGAACTCTAAGCTTTTAATGCATATGAATATTGTATTTTTAACATGCTTCTCAAATCCACGTAGACTGTCCTAATGATTAGAATAAGAAAAAAAGGGGAGAGGGTGATGACACATTGTTAGTTTAGGCATTTTTTCATAGTTTCTACCATCATAAAAAATGTCATGAAATCTAAAACTTCAATTGTCATTGCATCCAAGAAAACGCTACACTTTTGATTTCTCAATAGTCTTTTAAAAATTGTAAGGTATTAAACATAGCAAGGTAGCTTTACATCATGATGTAACTATTAACGTGATTCAAATGTTATTCTCCATATTTTTAAATTTTTGTTAAATTTTAGGATAAAAGAATCTTTTTCTCCACACTTCTTTTTGCTTAAGAATCAACATACAGTTACAATTATTTTTTGTACTATTCCTAGTTTCAATCAGAATGTGTAAATAAAATAATAGTTTGTCATAACTATAAGACGTTGTAGGTTTCTCTAGAGCATCATTTCCTTTACCCCATTTAAAAGAACTAGTAAATCATCTTTTATGTTTTAAATATTGTAAGTAACTTATAAAAAGGTCTAGGCCTAAAGTCATCTAACATATAAGTGCAATGCATTCCTCTTTAAGCTACCTTATGATCTTTGTAAATAGATATTATACTTAGTTACAATTATTCCATGCAAGAGCATTTATGCAACGCGATTTTTCAAAGGCTCCTAAATTTGCATAAAGTGAAATAAAAAGCATAAAAGAAAATAAAGAAGGGGGGATATACACAACATAAACTTACGAAAAACATTTTGTATCAAATGGTATTGTTGCTCAAGTAGTTCTCCAACATCAAATCCATATATAAAACACATAATTCTATCTAAATGGAGCTTCGTAATGAATGAATTTTACCCATTTCAATTTATTGTGTGCTTTTGAACATAATATTTACTGAATCCAACTTATAATATATGTCCTCATCAATTTTAAAATCTATTGATCTATACATTTGATTTTTCCTTCAACCACTCTTAAGGAAATTGATAAAAAAAAGTAAGGGATTTTCTCTAGTCTGTACATCTGTAAGCCAAAATCTAAAGGAAGTGTAAGTTTCAAGCACCTTAAAACTGGAACAACGTCTTATTATGAAAAATGATTTGGACTCTTTTTAATGGAAAGGAAACCCTTTGGGTAAAATGGGTCCAAAGTGTATTTTGAAACATAGAAATTTTTAGAATTTCATATAAGGACTAGAATTACATGGAATTGACAAAATATTCTACAGATTAGAGAAGATTTCAAAATTGACTTTAGCATTAAAATTGGGAATAGGTTTAATAGAATATTTTAGCATGATTCTTAGCACCCATTTTGTATCATGAGAAAACCTTAAGATAGATACAACACTAAAATTTTAATAAATGCAAAGTTGCATCCATCATCAACTACAGTCAATAAAGCTAGCCAAGCCCAAATCATTTCATATATTTTCTCTCATAACACCCTCTTCCATTATAACCTAGTCCTTTGAACATAGATAAACTAGAATAGTTACCCCATGCCTAAGGACATACACAAACTCTTTAATGTACAAAACCCTTAAACCTCTAAAACACCCTTTCTTATGGACCTCCCTAGTCTTGTATAAAGCAACCTTGCCAAGACAAAGCTTCATCCAAAAACTACTTTTCTTTAAATCTGAAATTAGTGTTCTCTATACAAGTCAGACTAAGAAAATATAGAATATATTTTCTTTACCCACCCTTATTCCCAATCCATTTTGTTATGTACTTCTCACATACTTCCAACTTTCTTGTCCTAAATCTCCTTCATCCTTCTTATGAATTATATAATAGACTTTGAATAAAATCCAAAGAGATAATAAATCCTTTATGCTCCTTAAAATTTCCTTATCCACTTTATGTATAATTTGTTTGATAACAAAGAAACTACAAAATATTTAGAGACTGAGTCACCCCTTCTTAAGGAATAATCTCTAAAGCAGTTAATCTCATCAGAGATATCCATCTTTCAAAATCAGATAAGATTTACTTATCTTACTCTTTTCATCCTTAAATTTGTTTTACTACTAACATTTTTACAAGTACAAGTTGCAAAATTCTAAAGATAATAGGGGAAAATACAAGAAAAAAGATCCTAATCCTTTCAATAAAGGAAAAAAGTAAATTAAATAAATCACATTCACTAATGAAGCAAGCTCTTGGAAAAAGAGCAGAGAAACTGATATACTAGTGGTATTTAGCAATTAAGAACAAAGAAAAAGAGGTGCTACCAAAAAAGGATATAGGAACTATTGGTAGATATGGAAGAAAATAAAGATAAGACCCTCTTTTCCCAAAAACTTAATGACTGTAACAAGGATGCATTGTACCCATTTTAAAAAATTAAACTTCTCCTTTCCCACATCCCCAAATGAATAAATTGATTTCTACCTAATAGATCTTATCAAATAAAGGTTAAAAAAATTAAAGTCAAACTTAGAATCATCTACGAGCAATAAATCCAATGCAGGCATTCCTCTACCTCTATCCCATTTGAAAAAAATAAAATATGAAGAATCAAAAGATTTAAGGCAAATTTTTAAAGTGGCCAAGGTAAGTTTTAAAGAAACAATTTAAGATCCATGCACCAAACATTATAAAGCTTCATAAAATCTTGAAACCATTAATCTTGAAATCTCTTTTTAATTTTGATAAAGTTTTTGTATGCTATCCTCGTTCTTTTTATCCATTATAAATGGAAGGATAATGTTATTACTTATTTTGTAGTTCAGCATGTTGGTCCCTGACATTTTAGTATCTTGTTACTAAAAGGTTTATAAGGTTTGTGTCATATATTATTGTACAACACCTTCTTTTTAGTTTACAAGAATTGTAAATTGTCTTTTATTTCATAAAAAATATTTACCATATATAGTCATCTAATAGAAGAAATGGATATAAAAAGAAGCAAAAAATAGCTGCGAGAAGCAAAAAGAGTGTCCTAGGGTTAGAGTAGTGGCAATGTAAATTTTAGAAGTCTTTTAGATCAAATTGTGAAAAGATATAGTTTTTGAAAAAATGGTGCAAAATTTTGGTAAAGAAACAATGTAAATTTGAACATTGTGTAGATGGCTTTCTAAGCTTTCTATTTTTTACTTTAAGTCTCTAATAATGAAGACTGATGAAAAGACAAGGTTGAATTGAAACATAGAGGTGAAATAGAAAATTTTAAAGTTATAAGACTTAATTGAAAATTTTATTAAAGATAAAGGATTAAATATATTATTGTTGCTTAAAGGTTTTTTAGCTAACTAAACTAACTAATTGCTCAATTCTCGTTTAACATAGTTAAACTAACCAATCCAATCTAGTTTTGTTTTCATTGATGTGTTTCTTTCTCAAATTTACCTCTTTTATCCTTTATGGTGTGTATGCCATCTGACTTCCTTAAATTCTTTTCCTTTTTTCTTTTTTGTTTTTTTTCCTCCATTTGAAAAAAATAATTCAAAAATAGAAACTAATTTATCAAAAAAATAAGGCATGCATTAATATTTAGAAAAGCAATATTAAAAATAATTAATTTTACATAAAGTATTCAATCCTTGTAAAAATATTTATGTCCAATTAAAACTAATTAAAATAACTTTAAAAATTAAAATATATAGTTAATCCTAATATGAAGAAATTTTGAAGAAAAGGGTAAATATAAAGCAATCAAACCATACAAAAGGAGTTATGAAACAAAACTAGATCAAAATTAAAAATGTGGAACAAAATTAAATTTCTAAAAGAACTAAGGGGTTGTTGTGAAACCAAAATACAAATCAAATGGAGGAGGAGATAATTTAATAGGAGCCCTTACTCTTAGAGTTTTAGATTGTGTATCATCTTTAGATCGATACTTATAAAATCTTTTTAATTCTTATATCTTTTGTTTTTTTAGTCAATTTCTCTCTCCTCCACTTGAGCTAGTTTCTCTAACAAATCCTCCACTTCAAAATTTTTTGGTTATGATGACTCCATTATTCTATTTTTGGATATGGTAAAACAAAAATTACAATTTTCTTCTTTTCTAGGCTTCCTTCTTAAAGTTGTGATTATTGAAATTATAATCACATGAAAATATGAACACTTTCCAAGTATTGATTAAGATCAAGGAAAGTTACATACTATGAAACTTTCCTAAGCTTATTTGACCTTTATCTTCTTTTTTTTTATCTTTGCTTTAATTATTCAAAGATTGTTCCACTTCCATTTTCTTTATGGATGCTCTTCTACCTTGGCATATAACACATTTCCTTACACAATTTTCATTAAACTATTTTTCTAATGCATGAAAATGGAAACATTAGTAACAATAATGTTTTATCATCATCAAAACAAATTATTGGAACCTCTTTTAGTTTAACAAAAATATTCTTTTTATAGGGTAAAATTATACCTCAAAATTAATAGTTAATTAAATAAGAAATTAGACACAAGGATACAAAAGAACTTGGACAACTAAACTTTCTTAAGTCTCATCTACTGTTATATAAAATTGATTCTTCATCATGAAGAGAATAAAATAATTAACTTCATTGATATTGAGTCAATTTGATCTAAAATGATAATTCAATATTTAGCCTATACATCAATTCTTAATATCAAATATAAAAAGGATAGTTGAGGATGCTTACATTTTGATGTCTCATTTTAGTGCTTCCCTACAATTGTTTTAATGCTTCCATACATGTCTGTAACCTATTGACATGATTACTTCAAATTACAACTACCATGCTTTGAATTTATCCCCTTTTTAGTTATTTTTCTCCATTTATTTTGGTCATATTTCAATTTTTATGCACTTTTTTCCTTACAATCGCAATTTGCTTTATGATATATTTCAATTGTTTAATTACTGTAGGAATTGTCTCACAATTCATTTCATGAACCCATTTGAGATCTAAATTCTTCAAATATTTTATTTATGAATGCAATCCTAATCTTGAATTTCTCTTATAACTTTTTTTGAATTCTTGAATTCTTTTAGATTAGCTTTCATTAGGCTTATTTTAATCTTTCATTTTTGTTATAGCTATGCTCTTTCAATTTTTAGGCTTAGGCCCATAACTTTTTACTCACATTCAACAATTACTTAAATAGGTCAAACTTAAATATTAGCAAAATTTGAAGAACTCTCCTTCAAAAACTAAAATAGCTCTGCTTGGTGTAGCAAATAGATTTCAACCAAGCTATTGACATTCAAGACAATTGAAAATCCCTATATAGAAAATCTCAAGATAGCATTTTGTTCATAAAATCAAATACCCAATTTAACAACAGACCATGTTCAACTTAAGGCATAATATTGTTAAGTTAATCTTTGAATAAAATTTTAAGAACTGTAACTATTTAAGTATAGTTAAATAAAAGTTTAACTGAAAAGAGAGAGAGAGAGAGAGAACTTTAAAGACTCATTGTTAACACTAAAAATAAATCCTACAATCTAAGAAAAACTTCGCAACCATATTTTTCTCAAGATAAGTAATTAATAAAATTAATAAACAAATTGATATAGTTTTGATCATATGTTTTATTCATGTTCTATAGCATTCTTATTACTCTAGTCATTGGAAAAGGATCTTAAGTCAAGTTAAAAAAACTAAATAGATAGAACTTCATGTTCTCTATCATTCTTAAAGCTCTAATCCTTTGAAAAGGATCTTAAGTCAAGTTAAAAAAACTAAATATATAGAAATAAATGAAAAAGATGAATTATGGAAGATACAAAATCAAATAAAAATAGAAATTAATGTCATTAAGAGAAAAAAACTCACCCTCAATAGCTCTTGTGTTTGGTTAAATCCTCTCTTTCGATAAAACATGAGTGGTATCAATCAAGCTCTTAGGTTTGGCATATAAGATAGAGGCTGGAGATAAACAAAAATCTATTATAAAAGGGAAAATAGTAGAAAGTTTCTCTAATCATAAGGAGATTATAATTGAAATCACACACACTCACACACAGACACACACTCACACACACACACACACACACACACACACACACACACACACACACACAGAGAGAGAGAGAGAGAGAGAGAGAGAGAGAGAGAGAGAGAGAGTTTTAAGTAGCAATTGTGATCAATTTATTTCCTAGTCGATTAGGATGAGCTGCCAAAGAATTAAGGGTCATGATTGAAGTTGTCGATTTAATTAAATGCAACATTTTCTTTCTAATGGATCTTTAATGAAATGAAAAAATCTTATTTAAAAGGAATTATAATGTTTATTTCGAATCAATTTATATAGTTAGTTTACTCATGGCCATTCTAATTTGTCCAAAAATTTGAGCAATATGAGTAATAATTACTAAGATCTAGATATTTAAGTGATGGCTAACAATAAAGCAACTAGAAATCAACAATCATATTTTATTTGATTACAGAGTAAATATGTTAAGATTTGGGAAAATTTTATTAAATTTTAATGAATGAAATATGTTAAAATTAGGGAAAATTTTATTAAATTTCAATGAATGAAGAGGATGGTTCCATGATAGAAATATACCAATGACTCACAAATGCCAATTTGTGCTAGCATAGTGGCAACTTAAAGGAGTGCAATACATGGGGAGCAATCTAAGACCCACAATTTATGTTTGGATGAAAACACAAATATGTTTATTTATTTAATCAACTAGCCAAAATAATCAATTTATGCCATAAAGAAGAGGATATGCTCGCAATAAGTACGAATCCTATGAGAGAATTAGATAATGCCTTTTGTTTTTTTAAACGAAATGCATTGTTCATCCATACTCGTTATGTCATTTCTTTCTTTTTCTTAAAGTGTTTTTATTTTTTAGTATTCATTTTTTGATAACTTATTTTTTTCATTTAATCTTATACATGTCTTTGTCTTGTTTTCTTTTCACCTCCTAGACCAAGATTTTATGCCATGCCTATTTTCATTTCATTCATGATATTCATTTATGTTTCATTTGTTTGTGACTAGAATTGTATTTCTTTGTTCTTCTCCATATTTCATTCTTTCTTTCACCTTTTGATATCATGTTATGATTAATGCTTCTACACTTCAATTTATGATTTTATTAAAATATTAATTTTTTTGTCTCAACTCTCACACTTCAGTCCTTTCTTGATTGTCTTTAAGAATTTATACAATTTCTTTATCTTTTTCTTCTAGAAATTTCCTCAATCTCTAATGATAAATACGGTTCAATTCATAGCAATTTCCATGATATTTTAATGTAATTTCACTCCCTATTTTTTTGTTTAATTGATTAATCTTTTGAAGTTATTTAAATTATATAGTAATCCTTAATTAAAGCAACAATTATGAAAAATATGAAGTTTAAAGAAAAATAAGACTTAACAATGGGCTTGAATTAACTCATATTTAACTCCTTACAAACCCATGTTTTGTCAGCTTTTAGTGCTAATTAATGGGGGTACAACAATGCTGTTTAAGTTCTTTTCATGCATTGTTTAAGTACTTGTCACAAATTTTCTATCTGGATTTCAAGCTTCCATTAGCTGCAACTTACTTCAATTACCTCCAACTTACATCATGTTGCATATAGTGTAATGATCTAAAGCCATTTTTAGTATAGAAGATAGAAAAAAACATGTCCCTTAGAGCCAAAATTCAAATTCTCTCAAGTTTTAAGACTTCTTTCTTGTGTTTTTTCATCTTTTTGGATGTGTTTTGGAGGCTTAAGCTTGTTTTTTAAGATTGTAGTGGTTTAAACATGTGATTTAGATCTATAAACCTGTTTTGAGCAAGATTTGATGCCTACTTAAATTTTTTTTACTTTAAATTTCACTATTTATTCTATATATTCAAAAATATGATGTTATTGATGAATATGATGTGTTCTTTGATGCAAATGAGTGGCTGAGCTAATTTTTGGTGAAGGAATGCCTAATGAATAATCTAAATATGTGTTCATACATAATTAAAGGCTTCCTTTTGTTTAAATGAAGTGTTTAAGGCTTATTCTAGCTTGATCACATGGTATAGTTTTAAGAAATAGCCTTAGGATCCAATAAATCTACCTAATGTTTTGGAAAATTCATTAGACAACATGGTTTGAGTCATTACAAGATCAAACCTTGATTTATCAAGAGGGTTATAATATGAAATTTGTATTTTTTGGGTTAAGCTTTAATAGGGCTTCATTTCATATGATTTTCTATGATATTTTGATTTAATTTCACCCCTATTTTTATGCTAAAGTATTTGAATTTATGTGTTGACCACTTGACTCCTGCCAACCTAAGTTTAAGTCAGTTCTCAGTGTCAAATGGCAATAACAAAATGCCAATGTTTAACTCCCTTTCAAGTATTGTTTAAGTAGTAGAAAAGATGTTTCCAACTTGATCTTTCTTTGTAGTGGCTTCAACTTGAAGTTGAGACATATATAAAGGTAGAGAACTTATTTTCACAAAAGATTAAAACAAATTAGAGTAGCTTATATTTGATTTAGTTTAGGTTTTCTCCTTTCTTTCGTTAGGTCAAGATTTCGTTTCTATTTTCTTTTCCAGCTTTGTTCTTTGTAATTTCAATTGGTTTTAAGGATTTCTAGGAGTTTGTTAAGATGATTGAAGGTTGTGGATCACCTTAGATCATCATTTGGTGAAACCTAAGCCCTTTAATTTAATTATTTCATTCTCTTTATTCATATATTGCAAGAACATGATATTAATGTTAGGATATGATTTTTCTTGGTTATATGTGATGTTTTAATCTAGTTTAGAGCTAGGGACATGTTGGCCAATGGATTGATTGAGTTTCAATAGCATGTTGGATGATAATCTTCACTTATTTTAGTTCTAAAATCTTGTTTTAAATTGGCCACCTAAGGTAAGATGAAAGATGATTAAGGATCTAATAGTTATCCAATTTAACCATTGGAAAAATCACTAAACAACATGATTTTAATCAATGAATGGCTAAAATATTGTTAATCATGAGGATACTAATCTTAAAATATGGATTTTAAGATTTAAACTTCTTAAACTTTAAGCTTAATGCCTAATATTGATGAACTTCTTAAACTTTGCTTCTCCCATTTCTTACTTTTTGTTTTGATCAGTTTCCTTCCTATCTCGTTCATCAGTTTCCTTCCTATCTCGTTCAATGACTACTCCTTATAGCTCTAAGGCTTTCCCTAAAATTTCTCTCCTTCGACTCCCACTCCTTTAAACACTGAACATCCTCTCCAAGTAGCTTAATGTGCTAATCTTAAGCCCTCAGCTTCTTCCTAGAGTAGAAGGACTTGAATTCAAGTTATTATTAACTCAAACCATTGACTCTCCTATTTGCTACTATCCTCCTGATGGCTCTCATATTGTAAGTCCTCCTCTGTATAACTTAAAGGGTGGTGCTCATCAGTGTGAAGCTTTCCTAATTGGATTTTTTATGGATAAAATATTTGTTTTTTGTATTTTCTAGCAATGAGCACTTTAAAATTGTAAGAAGGTAAGACTGGTACACGTTATGACTATAATAGTTAAAATCTTTCTCTTCAAGTTTGAGTCTCCTTAGCATGCTACGAATGGCATGTCTAAAACACACCTATATTTGTCTAGCATTGGAAGCCTGGAGTCAAGTTCAGTGTTCTTCAGACTAAGAAAGTTCTTATATGGACCAACCTTTATGATGTTCAGATGAAGGGTTGGACTACTGCAGGTTTGAGCTATATTGGTAGCTCTATTGGTCGACCTCTTTTGCTTTGATGCTTATATTGCGTGCCTATAGTAAGCCACCTTTGCCAAAATCTACATCTTAGTTGACATTAATCAAGTTGTTCTAGAGATTGTGCCTATCCACATTTGGATGAACAGGATGCTATCTTTGATGGTTATATAGCTGTTTCGTACTCTTAGAGATCCCAATTAAGGAAATTATGGTGACCTATATGTAGGCTATTTCAAATTGGCACTTATGATGAGCTCATGTATCTTGAATTGATTTTTATCCCCTCTGAGGGTGAGCTTACTTCTCATAATGGTAATCTTAATGGATGTCTAACCTCTCTATCTGATGTTGGTCTACATGTTATTGCACTTTATTCCAATTTAGATTATGCCTTTAAGCCTCCTCCCATTGTATCTGAGTATTATACCTACTCTATACTTATTGAGTACTCCTTGGACAAGCACTCAGATGCTCTTGCAAGATAACCAGTTTCTCCAAGTTCTACAGTTATCTGTAATTCTTCTCCTTAAGCTGTGCAAAACCCTTGTGTAGATTTATAAAATCCAATCAATTGTTCTAATAGTGTTCTTGACTCCATTATTGACCATTGCATGTCTGAGGTCCTCTTCCATCGAATACTCTCTATTAACGGTACTTGTTACCATACAATTACACAAGTCTTTAAAATGAAAAAAATGGGATTCTAAAAAAAATTCTTCTTCTACAACCACGAAAAATCTTTGACGCAAGAAGAAGGGGTTGAGCCGTATCATCTTGACTGGGTTCTAATTTCTTTAATTTCTTTTTTTAAGAATATCGAGTCGGGGTCCATTATTGACCATTGCATGTCTGAGGTTCCTCCTTTGGAGGTGAATGACCCATCTCATAGTGGAATGATAAATCAATTTGTTGGTAATTCAAAAAGTGAAACCAGGAGCAAGTCTAGAAGGAAGAAGAAAGCTTTTTCTTCCTCCTACACCCAAAGCTCTTATGATCTTATCATCTTAGAATGTGTGAGGGATTAATGATCCCTTAAAAAATGGCTATCCAATATTTCATCTCTTCCAATAAGTCAAGTATGAGTTGCCTTTTAGAGACCAAATTATCAATTGATAAATGTAGGGACCTCCCTTTTATTAAGTCCAACTAGCAGCTTATCACCAATCATCAATTTCACCACTATGGGAGAATCTTGGTTACCTATGACACGTTTGTTGTACATGCTCAACCTCTGAGCATAATTGATCAGCTTGTTCACATAAAAGTGAGGCTTAAAGTAGGGGGATTTGGAAGTTTTCATGTGACATTTTTCTATTCTCATAATTATGCTTTCCAAACGACTCAACTATAGACTGATTTAAGGCAATAAATGGATAGACTCCAGGCTCCTTGAATCACCTATCGGGATTCTAATTATATTCTCTAGTCTTTTGAGGCTGAAGTGCAGATTTTCAAACTCAAACCTGTGAGGAGCTTAGGGAATGCATTAGCAATATTAGTGCAGTAGACCTTAATCAAGTTCATGGGTTTTATACATGGTGTAACAAGATGTAGGGGCACCACCACATTTGTAAGAAGTTAGATCATGCTTTGGTCAATGTCCACTGGTAATCCAAGTTTAATTCTAACAAGGCCTATTTCTCTCTTCCTATAATATCTAACGACTCTCCCTTTCTTATTCAAGATATGTTTACAACTCACAAAAGTGGTCACCTTTTTAAATTCAATAACTACAGAACTAAACTGGTTGGATTTTGTAAAGCAATCAGTAGGGGATTACTGACTCCTATTTAAGGCTATAGCATGTATTAGTTTATTAAGAAGCTCTAAGCCATTAAATAAGAGCTGAAGGTGCTAAATAGAAATCGAGTTGCGAACACTGTCCTTACAATATCTCACGATCGTGGCAAGTTGAAATCAATTCGGCAATCCATGATTACCTTGGCAATGACTAACCAAATTAAGCAATTAAAACAACTAGCTCTACATGACTATAATCAAGCATTGGAATATCATTACACCTTGCTCAAGCAAAGATGTAGGGTGTAATGGATGGAAGAAGGTGATAGGATCACAAAATGTTTCAATGCAAAGGTTCTTGCCAAAAGAAACTTCAACCGTATTAATCAACTTACTAATCATAATGGTTACATTATTTGATCTGAAGCTTCCTTATCTAAAGAAGTAGCTGGACACTTTAGATCGCTTTATGCATCTTTATCACATATTTCAATTCAGTGCAATCAATTTAAGTTTTGTTTCCTATCCGAATCTCTACTCATGGTCAATCCTTTCTTATTCAACCTTTCAATAATGAAGACAACAAGGCTTCAGTTTTCATTATCAAGCTAAACAAGATTCTGAGGCCTGATGACTTCAATGCCATTTCTTTCAACAGACTTAGTAACAAGAAAAATTTTTGGTCAAGAATGTAGTTCATGAATTTTTTTCAATCCAACACTCTGTTGAAAGAGATTAACCTAGCCTATATAACTCTAGTGCCAAAGACTTCAGCCCCCAAATCATTGAAGGATTATTCATAGGAGTGAATTTGGTTAAGTTTTTAGAAGTTATTTCAATTGAATTCATTCTTATTTTTGACATAAAATTACTCAATTTTTGTTATATTGTGCTTAATGACAAGTTTATTATCTTAGCATAAGATATGGATCAAAACATGAAGTTTGTAAAAGAAAAGAGAAAAAATCCAAATTATGGATTAAAAAAAGAGTAAGTCACGTTCATCATATGTCAATTGCTCTCTTGAAATGGAAATTGGCAACACTTGAAGTTCTTGTAAAATGGAATCTAATCAAAAGTTTAAAGAAGGAGCATAACACGTGATTAAATGGAGGGGAGGAAAAATGAGTTGCTTCCTTTAAAACGCCATCATATGGACTTAAAGGAGATGAGCCTTACTTGTGAAATTAAACGCAACACCTAGAGATTTGGCAAAGGGTAAAATGACAGCTTGATATATGTTTAATTTGGTAGCAAAAATAACTTGGCTTGGCTTGAAATAAGAGGGTACGTAAGTGGGACATAAGCTTTTAAAAGCTTTACACATGAAACTCATGAGAGATGACAGGGTAATCATTTAAGAGAGGAGGAGAGCTACATTTTGGGAGAGCTTTTCTCCGAGGATGATACTGCAACGTGTGGATCGTTTAAAGAGATGAGGAGTGTAGTGTTTTTTATGAAGGATAAAAAGCTTTCATGGCTTACAAACACGTGGCCCTAGGAGTGGAAAGAAGAGACAAAAAAAATATAAAAGGCAAAGGCTTGGCAAAAAGGGTAGGCTGTTTGTCTTATTTTCAACTCTTAGAAATCATGATTTTTTTACAAGTTTTAAATGAAAACGGCAGTAGAAAAACTCAATGAGAAAAAGGCAAGGAATCTTTCTAAAAAGCTTTCCACCTTTTGGATTTAGGTTTAATTTTTTCGTTATTCCTTCTTTAGCTTGTTATTTCACTAGCTTAGCCTTCCTCTTCCTTTTCAATTTTTTTTTTGTCTTGTCCAAATGCTACCTTTAGTTCATGTGTTTAATGCCTTATTATCTTAATGCTTGGCTATTTAGCTCTTTGGTTTAATGTTTTCTTAGGTAATAACATTGGGTTGTTTGTTTATAAATCTATAGTTTAATTTCTTGTCAACGTACGGAACTATGCTTATTTATATATGAACGAAGCTTTTTATTTTCAATTTTCTAGCCTATATTCTACTTTCTTAAGATTTAAGTTTTATATTTTCAAATTTTTCTTTGTTAAATATTAAGTTGTATCAAGTGTTATTTATTAGGATTGCAATTGTTCTTAAAGTCTTTAGTTAATCTGTGCATGATAGTTAGGATTTATGCATTTTTTTAGGATATCAACCAATTTTTGTTCAATATATATATGCTTTAATTTTTATTTAGAATATTAAGTTGAGCTTTGTTGAATTAAAATTTAGCTAGTTAATTAATAGCATAGTAAACTTAAGTTTTTGTTAATTTAAGTCTTGAATTGTGTTTTTCTTTTGGTGTTCTAAATTTTCTGACCTTAATTTTATTTAATTATGTATAAATAGTGCTTTTAAAATATGTTTTTAGTTAATTTAAATATGTGTGTCTAAATCCTTAAGGGATTGATGATACAAGAGGGATGATAGGGTAATCATTTGTGAGAATGTGAGTGAGTTTGAATTGATTTAGTGCTTATAAGCTAGGTTGCTTTGGGACTTTGGTTAAGTGACATGGATTATTATTTGATTCTAGGCTTGATCACACTTTAGGTAATTTCCTAATTTAAATATTAGGATTGAGCAAAGGCTACGTAATTGTCCTCAACAATTTCCAAAAAGTAGCAATAGGTTAGTTAGTTTTGTTAGGATACTTAACCAACTAGTCTAGGGTTCTACATCTTTAGGTTAGACTTTACGAGCTTATATGTTAGTAGCCTAAGTTAGTCATTCCTTAGTACCTAAGGCATCTTAAGTATTAAATATAGAGAACTTGTTCTAAGTTATAGTGAAGATTAGGGACTTTCTAGAGATTGTTAGATTTACCTAAGCTAAAAGAGTTGAGGGTTTAAGAGCTTGTTCAAACCTATAAGTTAGTGCCTTGGTTAGAGCCCTTTTATCTATATTTAAGGATCGGTAGTTACTCCAGAATCCCAATAATACCTTCAGACCATTTCTTTGTTATTGTTCGTAGTCCTTTTCATGTTTTGGTTTGTGTTTGTCTCTTAAATACATTAGTTTCATCTTAGTTTAGTTAGGCTTTCATCATCTTTAGGGTTCTTGTTTTCTTTTTCTTTACAACATTTGGAATAGTATTAACATTTGAACTCCTTATGGTTCGACCCTAACTTTCCATCAACTGTGTTGTAGGGCCTAGTTAGGTATTATTATTTGGTAGTTTGCGATGAACTCACCAATTATCACCTTATATCCTACTGTAACACCATATAGAAAATCATCTCCAAGCTTCTAGAAAATTGACTAAAACAGGTTATCTCCCCTTTCATCCATATAACCTATGGAGCATATCCGAATGGCAGACTCATTGAAGACAAGATAATGCTAACTGAAGAGCTTTTAAAAAATTATGATTAGAAGAACTCTAAACCTGATTGCGCCATTAAAGTAGATTTTCGGAAAGCTTATGATACCATTAAATGACAGCTTATCCTAAATGTTCTCTGAGCTCTTGCATTTCCAAACATCTTCATTAATAGGATTGAGCAATGTATTACCACAATCTCTTATAGGATCCTCATTAATAGATAACCACCTACATTGATCCAAGGCTTATCAAGAGTGGGAAAAGGTGATGCCCTCTCTCCCTACCTCTTTACCATTGCTATTGAGGTGATGATCAAACTCATCAGCGAGACTGCCTAACAAGATACCACTTTTAAGCTTCACTCTAAATACAGAGGCCTTCAAATGAGGTCTCTCTCCTTTATGGATGATCTCATTGTATTTAACATAATAGATCCCTCTTCTATAAGCTGTTTAATGGCTGCCATCCTTTTAAGGAATGTTTAGGTGATAGATTAATAGAGATAAAAGTCAGAGGTGCATAACAAAGAGTGTTACCCCATTACCAACAGGTTTTCCTCCATCACAAGAATCTAAGTAGGTAAGCTACTGATTGCAGTCTGTCGTACATAAAATTAGTTCAAATTAATCTTTAAATCACAAAATCACAATAAATTCGAGACCAACTCTTTGGCAAGTGCATCGATCCATCAAGTAATATAGTTGAGTATTTTTAAGACTTTGAGTATCGATTCGACGAGGAAGTGTGTATGTGATTGTAAGTACTAGGTCAATCAGATTTCAATTATCTAGAGAACACTTAACTTTATGATTTATAAAACCAATACTGCAAGAAAACTAAAACTTAGAAAGCTTTAATCTATTGTGAAGGTGTTTAAGGTTTCTTTTCCTAATTTATTCAGTTACAACTTTTTTGGTTGATGATTTAATTGATGGATTACTATCGCTTAATCTAGGGTATCTTCTCTAAATCAAGACAGGGCTATGGTTAAGACTTAGTGCTACAACGTTTCCTATCCAAGTTTTAA
>JAOXYD010168991.1:0-10097 GCA_028565735.1 Pinacopodium congolense | reverse complement strand
TTTTACTAGTTAATAATATCCTAAGTATATAGATGAGTGTACCTCTAGTTGATGGATCATCCTAATTATTCTTGGCATAATAAGGTTGGATTCATTTCACATTTATTAAATCCTACGCAGCCTAAACATGATCAAAGAACCATGGAGCAAATTTTGCAATCAATTAAGGAAATTGATCATGCATAATCAATTAAGCTAGCAAGTGAGAGTGGTGAGTCAGCATCAACTTTAGGTAACTCAATTTTTGAAATTTTTGAATGTGAGCATCAATTTTGAGTCGTTGAAAATAAGATAGATGAGGAGTCTAAGGTAGCATTTGATAATGAGAGTGAGATACCTAGACTTATTTCCAAAATGCTTTGATAAGGGTAAGACTTATGAATTTAGTACCTTGTTGAATGGTCTAGGAAAATTTTCGAAATTGGTTTCTTAATATACATAGGATGAGGATGAGGATGAGAAGTTAGGTGTTGGATCTAAGCTTAGGTTGAAAATTCCTTAACATTAAGGTCTAGCTAAAAGATCTTAAAGAAGGGCTTGTTGCGAGGCAACCCAACCATTGAAGTAGGATTTCATATGTTTTCAATAAAATAGTATAATTTTTACATGTTTTTAATGTTTTTTCTTTTAGTGTGTTTTAGTGTGTTTGTTTTTGTTTCTTTTGTGTCTAGTGCTTTGAGCTTTTTTCATTAAATTTCATATGGCTACAACTTACATCATCGGAGTGCTTTCACAATCATATCTTTATCCAAATGTATTCTTTTTCCTTTCTCTCACATTTTCTGCTTACTTTGATGTATTTATAAATATTAGGGACAATGCTCAATTTAATTTTGGGGGAAGGATATGTTAGTTGAGCACAATTGAGTATTTATTATCAGATAGTATATCAGTTTATTGATTTTCTTTTACTAGTCTATAATTTGTGAAAAATAGTTTTCGATTTTTATACTTATTGTTGTCCACGTTCTCTTTTGATTTCAATTATTTTGACAATTTTAAATTTTATATAATTAATTTTGATTATTAATGTCTAAATGCTTTTAACTCATTTTATAATTTGGATAACAAATACCTGATGATTAGAATGAGATTCCACATATAAAATGCAACTTAGTGAGTAATTTTGATACTTCTTTTAAAACACTTTAATCATTAGACTAAATAAATAAATAATTAACTTATTTGATTAAATAAGTGAGTAAAATGCACTCTATTGATTTCTAATATTATATATATAAGGAAAAGAATCAAAAAAGAAAGAAAGAGAAAAAGAGAAAAAAGCAATATATATATGTATATAAGATTGAAGTTATGAGTGGTGCTAATTGGTAGCTGATTCAATGTAACTCAATTAAGTAACCGAGAGTTGTTCATCACAAAATGTTCACCTTCATGTCAAAATATGGAGTTAGTTCTCAACCAAGTTGCTCACATGTTTAATTAATTAGTTAACTAAATAAATTATTAAATAAAGAATGTGAAATTGTTTTGAAAGTTGATGCATTATGCTCATTATATTTGCAATTTAAAAGTGGAATTAATTTTTGTGATTTAGGATGAAGGTTTAAAAACAATGGAATGATTTCACTGGATTGGCCAATTGAAATGAATAATTGGTTCTATAATATTTCGATGAGTCATTGTTTTTAAAAGATAAAGAAGGCATTTTCAATAATGATGATGTTACATTTGGATTAATTTTCATATTTATATAGTAATTTGAGAAAGTTAATGGATTGGTTTGCTTGTGGACAAGAAAAAACTTAAGTGTGGGGGAGTTGTTAAGGGTAAAATTTATATTGTTTTTTTATGTTATTTATTTTATATTTACCATTTTATTTGCTTAAATTTTTAATTTATGTTTAGAAATTATTTAATTGTAGTTTGATGTGAAGAATTAGAGATTATGTTGAAAGGATGCAAGAAGATTATGATTTCTGGACCATTAACGACACCATGCATAGCCCACTGTTGAAGGAGTCAAAACCAAACTACTAACGACAACCTGCTCATATTTCAATGCCTTCATTATAATTTGATGCAAACTATTGTTGAAGGAAAGCAGCAGCAATTTTTTACTTGATTCATTAAAATTTACAGTTGTCTTCTTCCTCCACTGGTAGCTGCTCCATCTCTATAAATAGAAGGCCTCCCCAGATGTTATAGGCACCCATATTTAGAGTAAAACACCTTAGTTTTACTTAGTTCTTAGATCATTGTAGTTTTAGGTTGTTTTTCTTTTCAATCTTTTCTAATTTGAGATTTTCAAATTGTTTTCAGTTTCTAGCAAATTTATGCACGTGTCTTGAGTTAAAATACCATCTGGGCATATGATTTGGTTTATTCTAAACTCTTAATTTTATGTATTATGGTTGTTATTTTTAATTATTCAAAGTGTTGTTACTGAAGTTATATTTATTATGTTATTTGATTAATTATTATGCTTAATGTATAATTTCAGTAAAATTATCATGCTGAATCTATTTATGGATGATTAATTGTGTTAATTTATAATTAATTCATGATTATAGAATTAATCTTTGTTTATTGGATGCCTAATTCTTATCCTAAACTTATCACTTATGATATTGCCATAAGATAATCTAGGATCCGACAATCTCTACCTAAGTTATTAGAAAAATCAAGAAACAATGTTATTGAAATATGTGAGATAACTAATGACTTGGTAAATCATGAAGATGCTAGTCTTAGATTAGGATGATTTAGGACTAGACTTCTTAAACTTTAAGCCTATTACCTAAGTCTGAGGAATAACCAAACCCCAAGATAGGACCAATAAAGATAAGTCAGTGTCTTAACCATAGCGCTACCTTGATTTAGAGAAAGTCGTAGATTAAGCATCATTGATAAATCAATTAAATCATCTACCACCAAAGCTTAACTGAATAATCTAAGAAAAGCAATATGTATCTCTTTTACAATTGATTGAAATTTTTCTAGGCTGTTTATATTAGATTTTAGTTATTTATTTTCTTAAATCATAAAGCTAAATGTTATCTAGATTTTAATTATTTATTTTCTTATTACTTGATTCGACTGGTACTCTTGCCGAAATGTTAGTCTTAAATTAATAAATTATGCATTGAAAGATAGAATGATTTGATCTAATTTTGTATGTAACCAACTGCAATCAAGCCTCTACTCTTATAATACTTACTAATCTCTTCCATAACATCCACGTGTAAATTTTGGCACTTGAAACAAAAATTGAAACATAATTTGTATAATACAAACCACCACAAACTATTGGTAGCATTATAAGAAATTATCAATGATGAAAACACCATCGAGACAACCATATTTTTAATCCTTCTTCTTTAACCATTTTTTCAATTAATTCCTATAGCTTTGTGATTGATACTAATGCATGACTTTCAGTTGTGTTCACTAACAGATGTATGATATGGCTTAATAAAAATGGCATGTAGAACCATGCGATATACCCATAAATTGATGTCATTTCAATTTTTAAAAATAAACAGCCAAAAATATGAGTTTTTAACTTAAACACTGTCATATGTTATAAGGAAGAAATAAATCCCTAACCACTTTATAGCCTCATGTTCTCCTTTATGCTAATTTCTTCTTCCCTTAGTGATAGAAATAGCTGAACTTTAGCAAGTTACTTACAGGATCTTAGAATTTTAACCACTATCCACACCAAAATTCCTTCGATCAAGAAGTTAAGGCCTATGTTAGTAGGCATAAACCACTTGAATAGATTGTCAAGAGATGTCAGTCTTGCTACTTTATGTCATATGTTATCCATATGTCCTTATGGTAGAACCTATCTCCATAAATGCTACCTTGAAATATTTCAAAAAAAATTTTGGTATCGAGGTCACCTTTTATATAGCGATAAGAAGATGAAGAGAGGAAGAGGCGACGAGACATCTTTCACCAAGAAGAGACCAACAGAATCTACAATGAGGAATGATAACGTAAAAGGAAGACAATCAATAGAAACAAGGCAAGAAGTGATAGGGCTACATTTTATAGTATTTTTATATAATTTTCAAAGTCATTTCAGCCTTATTTTAATGTTTAAATGCTTGATTTGTGTTCTTTTTGAGTTTATATGTAGATTTGACTTGTGACACAAATATAAGTTAAAAGGGAGAAGTTTGGAGTAGAATTAAAGCAAAATTAGAACTAAAAGAGGTGTGGAATCAATTTGAATAGTTAGAAAATTATGTTATGAAGTTCTAAACTAAATTTCGAGGTCATATGTCAAGTCATGAAGAATGCATTAAGAGAAGAACAAGAGATGCTTAAATAAGCACTAGTTTTGATATAGGTGAATTTGATGATGCATTAGGTGTACTTTAAGATCTCATAATAATCTAAAATTTTATAGGGAGCAAAAGAATCATGTGAGGAACCTACATATCAAATTTCACGATTATTGGAGGTGTATAGGAGGAGTTAGAGTAGAAAACATGAATAGGGACAGAAGCTGTCACCCAACTAGGGTTTAAGGTGTTTTCCATGTCTATTAATAACGGTTAAATCCAGACTATTGTTTAGGGTTATTTAACTACTGTTTAAGGACAAAAATTCACTGTCTTATACCAAAATTAAGGGTAAACTCAACCTTTCACCTCCAAAGCCCCTCCAACCTTAATGAGGACTTATATAAACATACGGAAGAGCTAATTGAAGGATTTTTCTTAGGCTCATGCATTTGGGTAGACTATCTTTTTCTTGTTTTCATAGGTTTTAGGATTCTTGTGAATCTCTTTTCTTCTTGTTTCATGTCCAGATCTTAGATTTAGTTGTTTAGGTTTTAAACTCTAGTTTATTTGTGTTGTTTTTGTTGTCTTTTCTATTCTCATTTTATTTTATCATGTATTTCATTTGGGTTATATTAAATACTTGTTAAACCTTTGTTTTTGTTAGTTTACTGTTACATCCTTATTCTCTAGCCTTGTTATTCTTTGCTTCCTTCATGATTTATGCCTTTGTTTTCTATTTTCCTTTAATTTTAGATTGTGTTTTTGTTGTTTTCATTATGTTATCTTAGTTTTCTTATGGGTTGAAGATATTTAATGGATTAATGCATTATAATTGTGAGAATTGATTGGGTTTTAAATAGGCATTTTGATTTATATTAGGATTGAATTAGAATTTAGAATTAATGCCATGAATTATGAATTAATTTATAGGATTGACCATCCTAGGTGTAATTTCTAGTTCAATTGCTAAATTTTATCATTTGATCCATAATTTTCATTAGAGAAATTCATAAGTGAGGATAGGTTAATTGATTTTATAAGTAAACTTTATCAGTTAGTTTGGGATTTTGATAAGACTACATGATCCAAGCTTGTGAGATCATGGCCTTAGTTAGTCTTTCCCTAGTTCTTAATTTTGTTGCACTAATAAATATAAAGAGCTTGTTTTAGGTTGTTGCATGATTAGATGTAATTTTTTTTATCGTATAAAACTTAGCTAAAAATAGAGGAACTTAAGATGTAAGAGCTTGCTTATATCTATAGGCTAGCATCTTGTGTATAAAACAATTTACATATTTTAGATGATCAGTTGTAATTTATAAATTTGGATAATATCTTCTACCTAGCTTTTCTTTATTTTTATTTAATTTCTTTTTCTTTTTCTTTAGTTTCATTAATTGTCTTCCTATCCTTTTTAATTCCTTTGCATTTAGAGGTTTTCTTTTATTTTATTTTTCTTTTAAAAACATTAGGAATAGCCCCAAAAAGATAACTAATTCTTTATGGGATCAACCTTAACTTTCTCTATTACATAGTTAAGAGGTTAGGTTAATTAGCTATTTTGGTACTTATTGGTAGCTTACGACAAGCTTCAACCAAAAAGTAATCGTCATAAAGGAGAACTAAGGATGGAAAGCGGGTTAGGGATTTGTTTTTTCTCTTCTAAAAAGTAGCATCAATTTAAGTTAACAACTAAAAATTTTGGTTTTTTATTTTTCAAAATTGAAACAACATTGTTTTATGGGTCTATGACGTGGTTTGTACATGTAATTTTTATTGAGCCACATCATACCTCCATTAACGGACACAAATAGAAGTATTGGATTAGTATCAATCACAAACCTATGGGGCTTAATTGGAAAATTATAAAGTTATACCATTTAATTGGGAAAATGGTTTAAAATGAAGGACTAAATGCATGGTTATCTAAAACATCCACTTTACAAGTCTTAAATTGTTAGAATGTAATATACTTGATTTTTTTTCAATATTCCACTATATCAATATGAAATTTTGGCATAAAAAGTTGAATCTAAAGTTAATATATAAAGAAAATCCACCCCTTTAATGTATAAGCACTTTAGGATTCTCAGGATAATGCTTAAAATTCTAAGCATCTAAGGGATCTAAAAAGAAGAATCATAACTAGATCATTTAATCAAAAGATAAATCCATTAAAGGAAAAGAAACCTATTCAGAGTAAACCAATATTTTGTTAAACTCCTTCCCTTCTGTAAAAACTGTGACAACTTTGAGAGCTACTCTTGATTTAGTGTATGTTTCTAAAGAAAATTCACTATCCACAGTCTATATTATATGGATTATATCGAGGGGGCCTAGTGAGAACCTGGACTAGATTTGAGTGAGTACCAATATAGAACCTATAGACTTCCTATCTCAATCTAAAACCTTAAAACAATAAGTTATGAACCCTTTATTATATATAAACTTTTTTTTCTTTTCAATAGGGATAATTTACTTATCACTTTTCACAACAATCTTCCACTTCACAAGTAAATCAACTACTTATATCTCTTCCCCTCAATTCATAGTCCATACGAAGTCATTTAGGTCTCTAACGGAAGGATCATATAGGCCTAAAATTTTCAACTTCACTTTAGCTCAACCTAATATATGATTTTGTTACAAATTTTATAACTTCTCCCTAGCTCAACCTGAGCTTTAATATCACTTATTACATGGATTCTTCTGAGGGAGACTGGGGAGAACCTGAACTAGATCTCAGTGAACATTTATGAACAATATAAGGACATCATATCTCAATCAAAAACCTTAAGGAAATGATTTATGAGTCTTTTATTATATATAGCTCACTTCAACTTATTACTTCAGCTTATTATCTCTTTTCAATATGGAATAATTCACTTGTAAGTTTTCAAAACAAATCTTTAGTTCCATGACAATCATAAATCAAAATGATATAAAAATGAATACTCAGGAAAGTCTAGCCATAAATTTAAATGAAATGAGGACATAAGCTATCTTCATTCAAACCTCCATATTATTCCCAAGCCTTTAAGCTCTAACTTGTCTTTCGCCATCCCATTCTCTAAAGGATTCTTTTTATTTTGATTGACAATAATCCATCGTAGTTCTAATGACCCAAATGCATTAAGTTTTCCTTTTATTAGAAGGGTTCCAAAGTATTTCCATAAAGAGGATGATCTAAATATAAAGTAAATAATAGTTCACCATAGTTAATTTATTGGAAACCTAGTCAATTTAAGATAAAGGAAATCATTAATTACAAGATTAACAGTATCAATGCAATGGAATGAAAAAATAAACTGAAACTTGGCAATTATGTCAAATGTATAAAGAATTCCTTATAGGGACTCTACAACAAGCTCAATAAAAACTTTTTTATACTTTTTTTCAAGAAATGGTTCTTAAAAATTTTAGACAACCTCAACTCAAGCACATGAACTAATGATGAAGAAACAATCTTTAAAAAAATTAAATAGATTCTTCTTTACTAGATTTTTTTCATTAAGAATGTTTAGTCTTTTGCTAAGATTGACAATAAGCTCCACATTATTCACATACATAAATCTTATAAAAAGATATAGAAAGAAAACAAAGCTTAGACCATCCTCAAGTACTTAAGGCTACTTGATAGATTTCTTACAAAAAGTTTTAACAAAAAAATGTGCAAATGTAGTAATTTGCATTTACTTGCATACTTTATATAGAAATAGTATTACCTAGATCATCAGATCTTCTTAAATTGGTACTTAATATAAGAACATCTAAGTAATGAAAAATTAGTTCTTAGAGATTAAATTACATTAAATGCAAGACAATAGTTAGAGAATGAAATATGGCTAGTGACTCTTATTCTTCAATTATCACTAGTGTTAATTGTAGAATGAAAGTCATAAGATAGCTTGTTCTTATGACATAGAAGGAAAATAAAGCTTAGAATATCTTCAAGTAGTTAAGGCTAGTCGACAAGTTTTGGATAAAAGGTGCAAATGTAGTCATTTGCATTTACTTGCATGCTTTATATAGAAATAGTATTGCCTAGATCATCAAGTTTTCCTATATCAGTACTTAATATGAGATCTTCTAACTAATGAAAGATTAGTTCTCAGAGATTAAATCACATTAAATGTGAGAAAATAGATGGACATGGACATATGGTTTGCGACTCCTACTCTTTAATTATCACTAGTGTTAATTGGACAATGAAAGTTGAAAGACAGTGTTGGACTACTAATTGGATTCTTTTGCGGAGTAATAAAAAGGATAAATGAAATATAATAACTTGAAAAATGATGGATTGTCTAACTTAACATAATTTATTATAAAGTAAATGATTGCAAACTCATAAATAGAAAATTATCATGATCATCCAACTTTGAAAAATGCCACATATGCTACAAATGATTTAAACCATATATATTTTACCTTTCATAGCAAGAATTAAAAAAATTGGACTCACGAGTGTTGAATCTATTGTAATAGGCCATTTGAACACTTTATTAGCTTGTTCACATTAAATAATAGCAATACAACTCTATGGTGCAGTTTATCGCATAAAAGAATACTTGTCCCATTCCATCATTAATGGTAAATGTTACAAAGGCCTCTTTAGGAACAAATTGTTCCTAAACTTTTACACAAAATGTAAAGTTAGATCTGTTAAAATTTAAATCAACCTTCCTAAAAACCTTCATGCTTGAAATTTTTTTTCTCTTATATATTTAAACAAAAAAGATTATTAGAAAAAATAATGGGAAAAAAATGGCAACAAGAAAGATACCACATAGTGATTATGTTCAAAATCGTTAACCATTATATTAACTCTTTAAAAAAATATAAAAAGTACTATGTAACTCCTTATTTCAGATGTATTAAAGAATTTTTTTTAATGAGTTATTTATAAACACTACATGCTTGGAAAGAAAATAAGTAGGAATCCAAATTATATCAAATCTTATCCATTAAGAACATAATTATCTAACTAGGGTTACACTTATCTTCTAACAAATGATAACCCTATCTAATCAACAATCATATCTCAAATAATGCCCTGTGTGTAGGAAGATAACCCCCTTATCTTTGCGTCCTTGATATTTATTGCAAACGCCTTATTTCTTAGTTGTAGATATTGATCTTATCTAATGTGATTTTCAAACTTAGCTTCCACATTACTCTTGATCCCATCAGAGATAAAGTTTACCCAATTTTGAGCCTATCTATACATAGGTCTAACTAATGAACACCCATGGTCAATTTCATTAGCCATGGTTCACTCATTTGAGTATCCACTTATCCTTACTCCCATTAAGAACATATATATGGTAAGTCTAACTATTTAAAGTAAGGGTCAATCAACCTTATAAGGTCTAAAGAGCTATCAAAACTTAAATTGTACTTGATCTGATAGTCTTGAGTTATCTTGGTTTCTTTCAATGTGTCTTCCTTGTGCTTTGATTTAACTCATTTTTAGCCAAGTTGCATCATCAATTAGTTAAAAGCACCTATATATCTTAAGGGGCTACTAAACTACTTGTATCAAATGAACCTAATTCTCTAGTCAGAATAGACTGAAGATAGATAATTACTTGGTATTCAAAGTGCCACAAAGTTTTGTCCTTCTCATAAGTAACTTTTGAAACAAATTTTCCATTCCAATAAATTAAGAACTATTTTCTTCAATTCTTCTTATGTTTTCCCTTTGTTTAATGAAATAAGATCTTGGATCTTCAAGTTGTTTCCTTATAATTGATGGAACTTGATGAACTTGTCGTAAGCTATCAAATAATAAATTCCCAACTATCCAAACTATGTAGTGATGATGAGCTAGGGTCG